>OOFJ01109264.1:0-14780 GCA_900323375.1 Benthosema glaciale
AATATTGTTTTGGAAAACAAAACAGGCTTGGCTGCGGCCTTGCTGAGACTAAAGAATAAAAACAATATTTAAAAATAGATGAAAACAGTAAATGAAAATCCACGGCCCCCTCACGTATTCGGAGGACACTATGAGTCACCAGAAAAAAGGTTGGTTGTTTTCGATGAATCTATCATGGTTAAAATGGAGTTAGAAGCTACAATGGGTTTGTATAGGAAGGGGGCGGGGCAGCTAAAATGAATCTCAAATATCTAAATATTGAATCAAGTAACTTAAAAACCATCTGGGGGTTCACATAAGACTGAGTAGACGATGAAATGACTTGAAAGTGAAATATCCCTTTAAACATGCTTCAACATCACATCCAGCCAAATCCGATTTATTTATCAAATCAGAGGCCCGACTGTTCACACTGCATTTGCAAGTGACCAGATCGGTTCTGTTACAGATCTGTGTGTTCAGACGGATTTAACACTGGCAGCCAAATCCAGCTTTAATTCAGATCTGTGCCCACATCCAGATTGCAATCCGATTTATTCAAATAAATGATCGATAGAGAACTGACGCATCACAACAACAGTCTAATGAGACCTTAGCTGGGCACAGTGCCAGGTACTCTTTGGTGATCTCCAGGAGGAAGTCAGCGTTGAGTTTCTCAAAGTACTCCACCCCCAGAGGCAGACCCTGCAGGGTGGAGAAGTGGGTGTCCACGGCATCGTTCAGCAGGTTGGCGATGTCCTCCTGGGGCCTCCGCCTTTTCACTGCAAGCACTGCACGCAAGTACAACAGCTCCTAACAGAGCGAATGTGAACCAGTTAAAATAGAAAGAATGCTTGTACTATCATAATATAATATGGTTGTTAAAAGGATACACAGGGATTAAGAGAAAAGGGCACGATTTGTGTTGGGAGAGTATGAGAGCAAGAGTGTCTGTTCTGTTTTTGTTTATATTTGTTTGTGTTTGTGTAATTGATATAACTGATATAACATTTTATCTGTCGTTGTAATTTTTATTTTATATTGCATATTTGTTGGTTAGAATCTCATCTGATTTTCATGATACAAAATGTCAAATAAAAAGAGAAAGGCAATTGGAGGGGGAAAAGGAGGGAGTACAGTAATGGACGGACAGAGAGAATGGACAGCGGGACAAGGGTAGGACGTTGACTGAAGTACTTATACCAGAGATAGGACACACAGTGACTGGGACAATTCTCCAAGGAAGGAAAGCTAAAGCCATAACACTGAAGGCCTACAGAACCAGCTGTTGCTCATCCTCTTAGATGGCTTAACAAACAGTTTGACATTATTTAAGACAAATGAAATTATCATGAGCTGTAAGCCATGAACAATTACCCCTTAGCATACCACAGAGTGGTAAGAACAATATTTGAACGTAGCAATATTTAAATATAGGCCTTACCCCGGATTTTCCGATGGATTGTTGGATCTCTGTGAGGAATTCCAGCTGTTGCTCTGCGTCTTCTAAGTGCCCTTCAGTCAACTGGCAACGAATGATGCCTATGCAACAGAGGGATTTTTTTTTTTTACAACTTTAACCTGGGCATCCCTATTATAAGCAAAACACAATACATTTAATTTGTTTTGAATATAGCAGTTCTACAAGCTCAGTTGCTACACACTGTGAGATTTTGTGGTTAAACTCGCAATCTACAGAAATAGCCTAGTAGAGCGTTATGAGCTCTGGGTGTTAACACCTGGAACGCATCTATGCCATTTTAGCTTTTAAAATCATGAAAATGTGTGCAAATCTTTGAATATATATTCTTTCACAGTGAACGTTTTAAACAACATATTTTCAGATGGGGCTCCAGCAGCCAAATACATATAATATTTGGGGTCCTTCACATGAAACCGAGCACCACTGACGTAGCAACATAGGTTTTTCAGAAAACTTTTAGGATTTAGAAGACATTTGTAGAATCAGGTCTTAATGGGTTAAGCAGACAGCTGGACCATGTACCTGTCAAAGCAGAAACACTGGTCTCATCCAGTGTCATGGCCGTCTTGTACCACTTCATGGCCTCCTTGACTTTGCCTTGCAGCACCAGCTGGTAACCTAGTTCAGTGGCCAGGTCTGAATCGGCTGATGCCTGAGAAAAGGCTCTCTCCACCATCCTATGTGTCTGTTGAATCACTTTCTCATTCTGACCACACTATTAGGAATTAATCAGACAGACACACAAAACATAATAAGTGCTAGAATGTTGTGCATGTGCAATCTCTTTTTTTCTTTTATCACAAAATCACTATCATAGACGAGCTATATAAAACTAGAGGATTGATGCATGCACCCCCACACCACAGAACGTTCATTTCAATGATAGTTGTTCACCCAGCGCATGCTGCCCTGGCCCAGAAGTACACACTCCTTCCGGGTTTGGTCAACATCGATATTGGCACACATGCGCACTATGGTTTCAAGCCATAGAAGCATGCAAAGCCGGACTCTAACGGAGACATTGAGTGGCATATTATCGCCACATTTAGAGCCTGGCCATTTAATTAAGGGATTTTGACAGCAAATTTTGATTCAGTTTAGTCTTAGTCTTTTGACTAAAATGTAATTTAGTTTTAGTCATATTTCATAGTCATCTGGAATGTTTTTGTGTTAGTCTAGTTTTAGTCGAGTTAGTACAGTTGATTTTCTCAACTAAAATGTTGGTTGCATGCTAAAAATAGCCAATCTACAACTACTAGATCACAACATGTTGCGCTATGAGCCTGTAGATCTGCTATTTTCAGAGTGCAACACAAGACAGGTGTTGCACCTGCATTGTCTTTTAGTTCTACTGGATCTCTTCTCCACTAGTCCCTCCCTAACATTTCAGTCTGTTGATGAAATTGTCAATATATTTAGTCTTAGCTTTCATCATCATAACTTAGTTTTTATTTCATTTTCGTCATTAAAAAAGGTAGTCAACGAACACTTTGTCATAGTTTTAGTCAACGAAATCAACACTGCAGGTGCGCTTCAGACTTTTGCTGAAATGAAATGACTTAAAACAATTAAACATGTCTCACAGTGCGAGTGAAAGCCAAGGACATCCTGTAGAGGAGCTCAGGGTTGTGAGGTTCTAGAATCTCCAGGCTGCTGATGAGGTGTGACAGCTGTTTTGCTGCCTGTCAAGTGAGATATGGGGTATAAACATTATTTCTCATCAATTAGCCTCCGGTTCAGAACTCAACACTTGACAACTTCACAGATTTCTATTCTGATCTCTCCTGCTGTTTTGCTAGAACACGTGCTGAGTTAAGTGTTTGGTGAATATTAAACATTACTACCTCATCAATATCACCGTCTCTACATATAGAATGTAGTGCTAGCATCCTCAGAGCTTCCAGGTTGTTTGTATCCCTCTGTAAGAGCCTGAAATATTAAGCATAATTAAAAATCCAATAAAGGAACACCATCTTTGACATATTGAGGCACATGCCTTTTATCATAGCTAATAGAACAATGGTGACTGCTGAGGTAGACATTTCCTGATCATTTCCATGACCAGTTGAACATTTTTAATTAAATCTATGGAAGAAACGTAAGCATACACCCTGGAAGGACAGGATGTGCGATGCATTTTGCACAACAGGAAACCCCTTCAAATTCCCAATTCAATAGTGCACAGCAGGGATAAATCTTGACTTTGCTCAAGATCTGTAGAACTTGGCCGCACCTGAGTGATCACTAGCCCTCAGGGGTCATCGCCTATAGCTCTGAACTTTACTTTCAACTTCCTGAGCACACATGAAACTGAAAATAAAATGACACTGCCTGTCGACTGCTGCAAAAAAGGAGAACATTTTCGCTAATCACCAATGTGGTGGACACATTCTTAGCCCGGCACCACATGTATAAAATGCACGTTTTGGCCAGAAAAGAAAATATTTCCATGGAAGAAAAAATATGTTTTAGTTACTCCACTGCGGCAAGTGTCATACATATTCTGAACCTGGAGACTGACATTCAGTAATTGGGTCATTGTGTCTGTGTACGGACATATTGATGACCCCTGCTCTCCTACTACTACCGACCCGTTCTTACAAAAACAACCTGAGGCTGAATGAATCCGGGGCAATGTGTGTCTTTAGCACTTCAGCTCAAAGGCCTTTTTATGCTGCCTTCCACTGGCCATGGTCCAGAGGGGAGGGGAGGGCAAACAGGAACAATAGCTTCATCAGTATGCACTGGTTTGAGGCATCACGCTAGTTTTTCATTTGCACTTGAAAGCCAAGCCACTTGCAAAGCCTGACTGTGCAACTTATTACAAATTCTTGTTTGTGATCATACCAATAGAGAAGACTTACACCCCCAAATAAGTAAAATGTAATGAGTTCAGGGCAGGCAATCTAGAAAGCCCTGAGTGTCAGTCAATTACCTCTGTGCTGCATCTGTAGTTTGCTCCCAGTCCTGTAGGCTGAGTAACAGCTTCATTTTCTTAACAAAGGCGGGCAAGAACCCAGGATAACTAACAATGACTTGGTTGACCATTTCCAAAGCTCCAGAGTAATTCTGCCGATATTCATAGTATTGTGCCTGGGATGGACAAATCATACATAGTATATCATATTGTGTGTCATGTACAGTGTGAAACCAACCAAAATGATATATCCTATCAACACAAAAGACACATTAAGTGCACCTTTGCATAATGGGAAAGTTCAGATGTTGACAGATCTTTAGATAGCTGGTCAATATTAACAGGCTTCAGTATCCTATCAGAGGATCAGCAGCCATTGTTGAGAAATGCTATTCATGGTGGCCTCATGGGACCTGTCTTACCTTTCCCATTAAGCCAAAGACATCTGCTTTCTCTTTCAGCCCTTCATCAAAGTATTTTCCAGCCTTTTTGGCATATGCATCCTTACTAGATGTCAGATCTATCCAGGCTTTTAAGATAATCCCCTGAACAATAGATAATAAAAAAGAATAAACAAAAACAAATCCAGCAGGCAGCATGACAAAATGGGTACATTAATGTTCAATTAATGCCAGTTCAATATAGCTTATTTTGGGTACACAACTCACCTCTCTAGAGCCATTGGAAAGCTTTATCATTCTCTCTATGTACTCCCTTGCTTTGTCATTTCGACCCAGGAGCCAGAGGAACATTCCTGCATAGTAGAGACTCTTGGGAGATGCACTTTTGCGATCCTCTTTTACCTTTCCGTCCAGCTCTTGAATAACTTCTCTGTCTGCCATGTAGCAACACAGAACAAACAATTAAAAAACAATTAAATTTAAGAGCATCACAAATTGGGAACAACGTGGCTACAGCGTCGATCTCAGAATTCATGTGGCTAGCCTGTGACTTAAGTCGTCTATGACATAGCTAGGACGCATGACTCCAAGTTTGGGCATGGTTTTAGTCCGATCAGGACCCCTTGATTTACATGGGTTCAAGTTAAATAATACATAATAAAGTATAAAACATGTGGCCTATCTTATCTTATCTTATAGATGACTCCTGCAGAGGCATGCTGTAAAAACAAGAGCTTAATAGTGACATAAATACAATAATCATCTTGGTTTACCTGGATGCTGTTTCTTCTTCTCAGCATAAACAAGCGCCATCAGTGTGCAAAGTGCCACGTCCTGTCTGTCTCTGATCAACTCCAGCTCAGTTACAGCGTCATTAATTTGATCTATTGAAAAATAACATAAAGCCAAATGTCCAAGAGGCAGAAACTTCAGATAAACACATTATAAACACCCCCGCCCCAAACCAACTGTCTTTGGCAAAAAATAGCCGATCTACACACTCACAAAGCTTGTAGATCTGCTATTTTAGGCAAATGTTCCCCACCAGAGTAGGGATGCTGAGGTTCAAATGGTGAAGTTGATTACAAGTCTTACCTTGCATAAGCTTGCCATAAGCATGGAAAAATGTGAAGATTGGATTGCTGCTGAATTTCCTTTGAGCCTCACCTGCAGCATTCACTACATGATTGTAATACTTTTCATAGCAATAGTAATTAATCAAACCCTGTAAAGAAAAAAGAAACGAAGCATGGTCATTTTATTTGCTATTCCACTAATTACACTATACACTATTACCCTAATTACACTATTACACCCATCCGCCTGAGTGATAGCAGACTGCTGGGTGAGTGGTGGCACTTTGGCATGTGGGGTCAGATCAACAAATGGAAGTAATTATGTACTGGCCATATATGGAGCGTGTCTTGAGTGTACACGGTTTGATGAGGTCAGATGAACATATGGAATGTCAGAACAGGAGGGACAGGTGGAGAAGGATCAACATATGGAATGTCAAAACAGGTCAACTCCATATATGGAGATCTAAGGGTTTGAGGTCAGATATAGAGTTGCTGTTTGGCTCCATATATGCAGATCTAGGTGATGATCCAGTCTTCTACATGTATGGTTATCCAGTGGTATATGAGGTCAGTGTCGTGCTCTTCATATATGGAGATGGTCATGTATGGTGATGTGCGTGTCACGGGGTGTGCCGCGTGACCATAAATGGTGGTGTGATGTCACAAGGCGTGATCATATTTAGAGGCATGATGTCACAAGGTGTGACCATATATGGAGGTGTGATGTCATGAGCTTTGACCATATGGAGGTGTGACAAAACACACACTGAGTAGCCTCTATGAAGTAATGCTTGTTAGTTCATTATTTCCATATAGTAAGTAGGCTACTACTGATTTTTTTCCAGTCCAAAACGTAAAGTCGGCTGTTATAGCGCCACCAAGAGGCCAACTTGTGTAATTCGTTTTTGTTGCCTAGCGGCCTCTGGACTGTAGGCCATACGAATTCCGAGAGAAAAGAACCTGAAATGGAGTTTTAGATTTTCCTATTCAAGTCAATGGGAAAAAAATGCATTCACTAATAAATGTATATAAATTAAAATCATTTCCGCAAATAAATACTGTAGTTCAATCATAAGTACACCATTGATGTGTGATGTAAATGGTGGTAATAATACATATAAATAGTTATTGAATATTTTCACTTTCGGTGTTGCACTTTGTAGACGGTCCCTAGGTCTGGTCCATAGCTCTACTGCTTCTGTGATTCTGCCTTGCAGTAGTACTGAGCTATGTGACAATCAGCGTTATCGCGCACAGCCCGGCGCGACCAGCCTCTGTTCTGTAGTAGATATCTCACGATCGGTTTACATACTCACAAATACAAACACATCTTGTGTCATTAGAAAGCCTTCTTACCTTGGTGGAAACACTCTGACCCCCCCACCACACGTATAAAATGCACTTTTTGGGCAGAACGCGATTGTTTTAACCGGACGAAAAATATTCTCAATGGAGGTTTTCTCTGGGCAATATCGCTAGAGGGCGCAAATCCTGTTGGATCTTCCGGTGAAAAACAATCGCGATTTCCCCAAAAAGTGCATTTTACACGTGTGGTGGGGGGCTCAGAGTGCTTCCACCAAGGTAAGAAGGATTTCTAATGACACAAGAGGTGTTTGTATTTGTGAGTATGTAAACCGATCGTGAGATATCCACTACAGAACAGAGGCTGGTCCGGGCTGTGCGCGATAACGCTGATTGTCACATAGCTCTACTGGAGGGCAGAATAACAGAATCAGTACCACAGTAGAGCTATGGACCAGATCGAGGTAGACGGTCCCTAACCACTCAGCTAACCGTCTGCTCCCCGTAGAGACGCATATAATCTATGTATTCATCTATAAAACTCGGAGGTTGGCTTTTGTAGCCTAGTTTGTTCTTTAGTTAATCAGGATAAGAATGTGATGTTTTTTGTAATTTAGGAATGTTTTGTTCCTGAGCTATTGAGCCTAGAAGAGCGAATCTGTTGCGAATCTGTGAATCTCTTGCCATCTTACTCAAATATTATCTTTTGTGTCCATGGCACAAAATATTTTCCGAAGGTGGTCCTTAACCAAAAATATCAATTTGGGGGGTCTTTTGGCTTGAATGTTTGAGAACCACTGTTACAGCGCATAGGCTACATGGAATTTGTATCTTTTTGACCAAATGATGCCAATTAGTCAAATAGTTTAACAATGGATCAAAGTCGTAGATTCAAGCTACCGACAATATAAATCGCACATACCAGACCAGATACAGTGCAGCAGATATACAAACGCTATACATTTTGTTGTGTTGTCTGTTGCCCCTGCACCATAACATGTAACTGAGCTTACCAATGTTGTCTCTTCCTCCTCCATTTTTGCGACACGGTTAAGCTCTTTAATTAACCACACAAGCTAACTATTCTGACACCAAAAGAAGCAACAATCTGAGGTTATTGTTATTGATATACTAAGAAAATTACTATTTTTTTTCTTCAATGTTTCTTCGCCATGTTGCAGTCACTTCTCAATCTTAGCGTTCCCTGTAACTTAGTAACGACTTCAGCTCCGCCGCCATCTTTAAAATATGAGAAGAGGCAGTTCCTACATATTGTCGCCAGATGGAGCAGTTACTCTTAAAAACTCGCATGGGAAAACTTTCTATTCTTCCCCTTATTAATATTTATTATTATTATTCCCTTCCCTTTTTATGCTTTGCTGTTTCTTTTTTAGGCACGTGTTATTTTTGTCTTAGCTAATTCAAAGCTTGTTGTAAAACAATTTGAAAAAGAATGAAGTCGCATCCTCGCATATTCTTCTTTGGTTTAAAACTATTTTTGTTAGATCGGACTAGCGGATTGGCCATTTATTAACACTGCGCCCTGTCCCTAAACATAGCTGGCATACTGACATGGCCGTTTTTAGAGTTAATTCTTCCTTGAGGGAAACCCATTGTGACCGATGGACCTTTGGCAGCCATATAATGACATGAAATACTATGGTAAACACAGGGGCAGGCCTACCAATTATACTAATTAAGGCTCCATTCCCTTTTCAGTAATGCAGCAGAGCCTTTCCAGTGAGCAACAGGAATCACCAGCATGCATGCAGCACACAGACTGTTTGACCTGAATGCACCCCTTAGTATCATTGGTTACACCTATATGCCCCGCGGCGCCTACTTTAATGTCAAAGTGGCTGCTGTGTGAGTCTGTGTGTGAACTATAGGCTACGTCGTACAGTAGCGCAGGCAGTCTATTTTTTTTTGTAGAAATGTAGAATAATATGTAAAGTCCTTACAGCATGAAGTCTGTGGCACTTTAAGTTTATAAAGAAAACCATGACATGTAAAAGTAAGGTGAAGATACTTTGAATTTATGGAAATGAGTCACGCTCTCTGGGTTGTTTCTCTTTACATTCAGAGCTTGGATTAATGTGGTCTCTCAGTCTTGCATGCATATATACAGTAGAGAACATATTATTAACCCATCAGTTTAATATATCTTTGTATAGTCTAATAATGATTAAATCAAATATGAATCTAATTTGTTCAGCCCATTCAGAATCCAGTATCATCTAATTTATATCATATTCTCATCACGTGCAATGGAAACCTATTTCCATCCGGCCAGCAGTGATAACTGCTGGTCCAGGGCCGCAGTATTACACAGCAGATATATTGATTGTCAAATAAACAATAACAACAACTACCAGCTATAGTAGGCAACAGTGCAGAGCTGGGCAAAACGCACACAATATAAAATGTATAGAATTGGCAAATGCGAGTGTATAAAAACGTATAACGAAAATGGACATTCATTCCTGGTCCATGTGTGGTTGCATAGAGAAACGAACACTGGGGATTTGACTGTAGCAGGAACAGCCCGGCCCTACTGTCCAGCATGGGCACAGGACGACAACAACTGTCCCAAGGGAGAACTGTGGCACATAATCATTACTCTCGGCACATGTCAATGGCACAGTAAATCCGGTTGGTATTGAGCTATGAGCAGCTGTACCACACAGCTTAGCACATGGCGTTTAACCCATATGTCGCATGCAGGTAAAAGAAAAGAATTGCAGAGCATATGCTAAATATAATATATTTGATAGTTTACCATACATAAACCTGGCTATATACTGTGTATACACTATAAACACTAAACAAACAAAAAATCCTCAATGTTTTTGTGCGTGTGTTTCAATTACAATTAAACGTTTAAATTGGCCTACTAATAGGCCTACTGTATAAGTAGATAGTACATGGCAGATATAGGTGTTGTACTTAGTGTGGAGTGATAAATACTGCATGTGCTGCTGCCCTTATGAAGAATGCATTTGAAAACCTATTAGAAAATTGACTATGGAATATGTGTCCCCTGGGATATACTGTTATAGCATTGTAATGGGTACACCCATTGTGGTTTCTACTGTCCATATTGATCAATGAGTCATGCTCAATAATACAAGCAGCTCACTTGCTAATTAACTCAATTTCCATTTTTCTTTTCTTTTCTTTTTTTGTGTCCCATAAACATGCTGACGTTTTGACATCCTTTCACTAAAATACATACATTTTCTAAGTGATAAAGACAATTAAAATAATCTTTGGTTGTAATATCTGATGATTAAACAAGACTAAACATTTCACATTGTTGCTTCAGGCACAATTCTTCCATTACTCTGGGCATCCCAGAACCTAATGTATTGATTCAGAATGGCAGTATGTGTGGATGCATGCGTGTGTGCGTGTGCGTGCGTGCATGCGTGCGTGCATGTGTGGCTGTGAGTGTTTGATAGGGAGAAGACAGAAGTAAAGTGAGTGAAAGAGTAAGTGAGTGAGCTAGTGTGTGAGCTTGTGTGTGTGTGTGTGTGTGTGTGTGTGTGTGTGTGTGTGTGTGTGTGTGTGTGTGTGTGTGTGTGTGTGTGTGTGTGTGTGCGTGTGCGTGCGTGTGCGTGTACGTGTACGTGTGCGTGTGTGTGTTCAATGTGAGTGTGGAAATAGGGAAGTGAGAGGAGAACTCACCAGTACCTGCCTAATGGGATTTTCTTCCCATCCCTCTACAGCAAATTACATTATGGAGCTGTTACGGATAGCTTTCTCAGATTTCTTTCTGAAAATATTCGACATATCTTGCCAGCGGTGAAAGTGAAAGCTCTGACACTGACAGCCCAAAAACACTTACAGTACACTATATGCAATTTATGCTTAGTCGTATGACTGTGTTGCTCTTTGACAACACGGCAAGAGATACCACCGTATGACGAGGTATAAATTAGGCCATTTAAATATGGCCACAGACACATATCTAACAATAATTTGTGCCAGGGACCCCCAAAAGAAGAGATTAATGTTTTAAAGAATGGTTTATATATTTTTGAATACCATAAGTAGGGTTAGAGTGGTTAAACCGATTTTTATATATATTTATTAACTTTGCTGGGGACCCTCTGGAATCCTGTTAAGGACCCCTGGGGGTCCCTGGACCCAACTTTGAGAAACACTCAATTAGGCATTAGAAGGCATAGGGAGGGAGGACAGAGCAAAGTCCAACCCCCTCTTCCCCCTGTTGAGGCCATGTGGAGCCAGCTGATCTGTCAAACAGAGTTGCTTGATGTCAGGTTGCTGGGCAACAGGCCAGAGAGAATGTGCAGAATCACTCTTGATTTAAATGGCCTTTAAAAGAAGCGCTCTGTAGCCGCACCTGTTGCCACCTCCTGTTGCTCTCTTTTGGTTTGACAAAAGACAATGCTTACTTAGACTTATAAATGCCTTATAGTTAGTTATAATTTTACATGATCAATAAGCCCTATACTTCGTCATACATTGAATAGCAAAAATAACAGATCTACAAGCCCACAAGGTGGCATGTTGCTACATCTTGTGAGTTTATAGATCTGTTATTCTCAATATTAACTTGATTTGTAAACACGTGTAGTGTAGGCAAATACTCATTCAGCAGCAGCTCATATCTGTCGTAGTGACATGCTTGTCAGGAGAGCATCATGCAAGCCATAAAGACCTGAAGGGTGTGGTGCACACTGATAATCACATCATCACTGGAAGGGATTGGCAGAAATAATCAGCACTTTGCCATCCGCCTCTTGTTTACTGCCCTCCAGCTTCAGCAGTAACACTAGGTAAAAGCTATGGTGGACTGTGTTGAATGTTTGGCCTGTGATTAATAATTAATAAAATGTTCCAGCCACTTAAGATGATAATAGCTTCCGGCAGCGCCCACAAAGCGCCACTCAAAAAAACAGATTATAGCATTTTGACAATTACAAAAAAGAACGAAAAAACAAATGTTCTATGCAGACACACAGAGCACAGATAATTAAAATATGATAAACAAATCACAAAGAGATTCATAAGCATCAAGCACCATCTTTTGCCATTTCTGACCAACAAATAACAATAAGATCATTGGCTTGAAGTCATGTAATCTTGAGTAAATGCAATATCCTGAAATCGAGAGAGGGGAAAAAAGCAAGCGATCAATGAAAATGAACCATTTACAGTTGAGTGCTCATTACAGTTGGCATGTGAAATGGATCCTGAGAAATTAGACTTTTACAGAAGTGGCACTAACAGGAAAAGCTATCTCTTAATGCTTGTTTTAATTGTCTGTGGTCACTAGACACAGTGAGACTCACAAGTGAAAATTATTATGCGTGATGATGCTTATGTAATGACTCAGCTCAGTAGTTTACCAGTTTTGGATGATTTTTAATGAAATGCATATACAATATCTCCTTTGTCAATGCTTAGGTTTGCTACTGTATGTTTTTATAAAAATAAATATAACCTATATGCAGGTAAAAGTTTGGTAACCACTTATTCTATTGAGATTGCATTTATGTTTGGATACTAAAATTGGTCATTGGAAAATTAGGTGTGAGCATGGGTGATGCCAGGAAAATTTAAACTCACATCACATACTGTTAGCAGGGAGAGAATTCATGAAAATGGTGCACTTGGTGACAAGTTTGAGATTTTTGGCATGGTGTTATATGGGCATAAGGTTTTCAATTATCCGTTTGCAATGAATCCAATATTATATAGGTCAGTACATGGTTGAAACCCCACATAATTGATATGAGATTTTTCAATGGATCATACTGTATTAGGTATGCTAAATAACATACAGAACATTTAACATTTCTGGAAAGGCATCATTTTTAAGACTAGAGCGGTGCCTGTTGGAGCCTCTACAGCCCGTTGGGCACTGGCCTATAGGCTACGTGGAAATGCACGTTTGAATTCGGTGGGGCGAACGGTTATCGAGTTACGTGGATTACAGACGTACAGATGTATGTACACAAACACAGACACTCCACATTCCACAATGTGTCCGGGAGCTATGCAAACTATAGGGAGGTCAATATGCAATGGTTTTTGAAAAGTTCACTAAGTTCACTAATACCAGTTCACACGTGTAAAAGAGACTTTAGTCTCAATGTGGTTTTTACTGGTTAAATAAAGGTTAAATGAAAATAAAAAAACTAAGTGCACAATGTTGATGATTTTTGGCGAATTCCCTCCTAGCAAGTTACAAACTCTAACCAACAGTTAGGAGAATAACAATAAAAGACGTAGAAAAGTCTGACAACCAATAGTCCAGCACCCAAATAGTCAGACATGCCAATAGTCCGATGTTACTTGGACAACTTGGCACCTAGGGACATGTGGCCACCTACACAACTGGATGAGTGGGCACCTGAACGAGTGAGCAAATGGACAACTGCATGGGCATCCGGATAACTGGCCAACTGGATGAGTGGGCACCCAGATAACTGGCCACTTGGATGAGTGGGCACCTGGACAACTGGCCACCTGGATGGCGTGGTGTGACGCTAGACAGAGACCAGCCGAACACCGGTCGACTTCTAGTTACACAAATACATATTATTCTGACGGCCCTTAATAAGAAAACATTTGAGAGCCACTGAATGATGCTGATGGAGCAGGTTTCTGTCACACCCATGCAAATCATAAAGTGGGAGACATCATGGTTTGATTTACACTATAGCCTATCATGGGTTCAGCCTCTTCAGCGAGACAGCTGTCATCCACCAGGAACAGCTGCTCTCCACCGCCCATCCTCAATTATCCATTTAAGCTTGACATGGCAAACCAGATTTGTCCTTACTGCTGCACACTGAGTAGCCTAAATGACGCAAATTATCTAATTTGGTAAACAAACCTAGAAATATTGTAGTGCTGGTATAAAATGTCAGTTCCTGCTTTGAAGCAGAGAGAAAAACTGTAGAAAAACAAATGAAAGATACATTTATACTGCCGAAACAAAGATACAAAATGTATTTCAGACAACAAACCAAGAAGAATTGAATGGCAGCATTGAAATGTTTTTGACCTATTGCTTCTGCCTTGTAAAACGTATGATCCAAAAGCAGTGTGGCGATCAGCTGTACAAAGCGATTTATACTGACAGCGGAGGAAACCATGCAATGTACCAGTCCAACCTGCACATCGGAAGCAATGAGATCTCAGAGTCTTGCTCAAGGACACTTCGACACTCTGGTGGAGCACATCCGGCCACTCTAGGCTCTACTGGCTACTCTGCCACCACATGAAAGTGGGGCATTTTAACTATCTGTTGAACCAGTCAATCATCAGACAGATTTAATATCTATGTGAGAAAGGACTTATTTTTGAGCGGTGCCCGAACCGCTCCATTAAGTAGCTTTGTATGTCTCCGTGTCTCCGTCCGTCCGTGTATGTCTCCGTGTAGTACCAAAACATGCAACACTGCAACTCAGTCATTTCTCGACATTTTTGTACGCAGGGCAGCACGCCGAAAGCAGGCCGGCCTCCTGTCCGTGTTTCTGGGGGTCTTGATTGTTCCGGGGACCCCCTGTCCCCAGGGACCCCCCCCTGGGGACCTCCATACAGTAACTCGGCCATTTCTCCACTGTTTCGGACGTGGGAAGGCA
>OOFJ01109268.1:0-11594 GCA_900323375.1 Benthosema glaciale
GCAGCAGTTCAATTATCTATATGCCTATGTCCGTGTATAATACTTTTGTATAGCCTAAAAGAAGGCCACACAGTTAAATAAATGTCAACTAACTTGCAACATCACTTTACTGGCAAAATAGTGTCACCTACTGCTTATTTCATGAACTTGTCCATGAGTCACATTTTATCACTGGTTGGAAACAACGGTAAATCCGCTCTTGTTTTTTCGACTTGTAGAACATACGCTGCCTTTTTTCAAGGTTTAATGGAAACATAGCGACAGACACACACACACACACGCGCACACACACACCTGTGTGAGGTAATCGATGAGAGCCAGGTGAGCCTTCTCCAGCTCTGCCCCAGACAGAGTGGGCAAAGGGTTGGGGTAATGCAGCTGCTTACGGTAGTCTGAGGGGAGCAGGTCAGGATACAGACCAATCACATGAGTGGGATCTGTAAAATAAAATCGCATCGAAAAACTCAGCATTAGCTTTACTGTTAACTTTAAGTTCCCCTTAATTCTTTCTGTCGTGATTACAATGGAAATTATTTCCATTGCATTTGCCAGCCATTGACTCTTTTGACAGATATGTACAAAGTAAACACTATATATGATCATGTACAGTATGTATTTCAGTCAAAATCAACTGCTTTCATTTTAACAACTGAACCTGCCGTACCCATTGTACCTACAGTAGGTGAATATTTTCGAAATACGTGAAATATTTTGAAGGTCTTCAAAATTATATTTTATTATTTATTTATTTTTAATAAAATCTTCACAAAAGAAGAAAAGCACACCACATGTAATATATTTGTAGATAATGTCAAGTAAAGTTCCAGTGTGCATCATCCCTGTTGTTATACCTGTGCCAAGTTTGGCAAACACCTGCATGGAATCATCAAATCTCTTCTGGCAGAAGAGGTTGAAGGCGTAGAGGTTCTGAATGTGGTGGATCTGCTGCTTCTTATCTCCATCTGAATCATCCTTCATCTTCTAGGGGGTGAAAGAACATAGTTTCCATCATAATACTGTACGGAAACTGTTCTCAAACATTTTCCAGCAGTTCTAAAATGGGAAGATGACGGTGGGGTCGCGCATTGGCAACTGAAAACCCAAAGATGGCAACTTGATTGCAATTAATTCAGCTCCAACAGACAGAGGAACAGCAACACAGGAAAGACAACACACAAGCCCTTGCAGAGGCACACAGGAACTGGTTTTGCTGCTCATAAACAATGCAGTTATAGCAGGACTTACTGGTATGTGCAATAATATTCTTGTACTGCGGAGGGTAGCAAATTAACCTATTGGTTCCATGCATTTGAACACTCAGTTAAATTAACACCGGTAAATGAACACTGGAGGGGTCCCTCCAGGGTCCCCTTTGTTCTGTTATAATATGCCTACAAACAAAATAAGCCTGTGCAAATCTGCATTTGAGTCAACAACAATCTGTGTTCAATTTACATTACACCGTCTTCCATTGTGCCAATTTTATTCCACAGAAATGTTTCAGTTTGAAATGTTTGCATATAATGTACAATGTAGAGGAATAATGTAGGCGGTGGAGATTTCTATGACGTATCTCCCCCTTCACGGTTGGTTCTGGTCATCATTGAAAGTTGAAACGTAAACAAAAAACAATCTCAGATTTCAGGTTATGTAGAATTCTGGATTATGCTTCATAGTAGAGAGAGCAGAGAAACGTAATAGTGCAAGCACACCATAGTGTGCAAGTATCTTTATAAATAGAAATACTTAGTTATACTGACTGTGTATTAATTGGCTATTCAGATCCAGTGTTTTTAAGGAGGGAGCAAGTCAAGGCTCAAGGACACCATGCTAAATGGTGCATTTATATAGCGCCTATATAGCGCATTTATAAGGCACCTACCAGCACATCAGGAGCAATTAGGGGTTAAGTGTCTTGCTCAAGGACACATCGACACTAACAAGTAACTCTGGGGGAGTCCGGGTTCGAACAGACAACCTTGCGGTTGCCATCCAGTCACTCTACCCCTGAGCTACAGCCGCCCCGACGGATGAATGGGAAGATGTATGAAATTGCAGAAGAGAAATGAATGACATTATACAGCATGGGATAGTTTTGATGCTCACCGCCAGCTGCAAGGCCAGTTCAAACTGCTTGTCCTGGAGAAGCTGACGGATCTGGCTGGCAATGGACACAGGCACTAGGCGCCACACAAAGTGGTTGCTGGCAACGTACACGATATTGGGCCTGTGATAGATGAGGGACAGAGAGAAAAAGACAGAAAGAGAGACAGAGGCAAATAAAACACCCGCAAGAGAGAATGGAGTTGGAACGCAAGTAATCTTTCACTGACACACAGGAAGACGAGGTGTCAGTATACTGAAATAAAAAGCAAAGGATCTGATTGTAATGTATGTAATATTTGATGTTTATCTTTTAATTCTATGCTTATCATTTCCTTTTGATATATAACTGAAGTTAGTCTTTATGTCAGAACTGTAATGCAACCATCGGTCCATCTGTATAGGGACCAGTGCCGGTCCGCGGGACATGTCCCACTGGTATGCTGTCAACCTTGAGTCCAAACAGTGGTGAAAATGAAGATATCATGGATTTGTCAGTGACGCATCACTGACTGTGATTCATAAACAGCTTCGAGTACTTCCGTGTTGTATAGCATAACAGTGACATCACGGTCGAATCCTTGGTATCTTTACGGTTCATGTGTGATCAGCGAGTAGCTGCAGAACCATTAACAACAACAAGCTGTATTTTGTCACGCCCACACTAATGAAACAAAGCAGTACACGGTGCGGGATTATAATTTCATGTCAAAACATTCAAGTATTATTTAGATGATGATGTAACGCAGGTAAAGTAATGCGTCACTCTGCATGTTTAACTAACGTTTTCCACATGTCCAAAGTCTTTTCTGAAAAAGACATAGGCCTATCCCCCTTCTTTATTTTTTTTAGGGATAATATTGACTGAGACAGTTCTAGTACATACTGGGTATTTTGCTTTTCAAATCATTAAATGGTAGCACTTTACATTAAGGTCATTGTAATTAATATTACCGGTAATTAGTCTAATATGTCAATATTCTATCAGACATTAACCATGTTATAAGACGTATTGATCCTGAGAGGGACCTCAGGTGTCATAGCATCATCGCTGCAGAAATGAAACAGATAAGAATAGAGATAGAAGAAGTAGGTCGGGAGTGGCTTATTGTCGGTATCAGCCGGTAACACATGCTAGACCCCTGGGAGATGGATTGCTGAGGTGGAGCGCCACACCTACCATCAGCTCCCAGTACTTCCCGTACAACTAGAGATAGAAAAGGCTGTATAATAGTACAAGCAATCACTATGCAAGATTACGCTGGATGTCACAATCAGCCCTAATTATGATTTGCTGCAGTCTTTTTTCACCTTACCCTGCTGAGGAGATGAACCGAGGTCTCTGGAGCTCCACACTTTGAACCAGTAGCCTGGGCTCAAAAGTCCTGATCTCCACATACCGTGGCAGCACAGCTATGATGTAGGGGGGCTGGTGCTCTGAGAGACATCACACAGAAACCATCAGAATCAGGAATTTGACTGTTATCAGGCTGCTAACAAATTAACAACAAACAAACATTCCAACAAATTGGAGTGAGTCTGAAAGTGCAAATGTGCTACTCGTACTCTAAGACCACTTCAAAAGATTATTACATTTTTTTTATCACACAGTAAAGTATGTGGATTCAAACACTTCCTCCTACAAGTCACTTCACTCAATTTAATACATACATTGAAATTCATATTCTCTCATCTTAAAGCCAACATTTTGGAAGGTTTGGTGATTAGTGTATATATATAGTTTTCTGATGTCAACACAGTAGGTCTTCTCTGTGGTGATTAATATGGAGAGAGGCAAGCCAGGGAGAAAGAAAAAGAACAAACAAAACAAAACCAATCTCAGGTGACAAAATTGTTTGTCAGCATCTTCCTCGTTTCTTTCAAATTCAAACATCAGATTCATTCATTATGTTGGCATTATCAGTTCCAGCCATGTTCAAACAAATGAGAACACAGGTTACGTCAACTCTTGCAGGTTGTTTGTTACCTCAGCTTGTTTCATTTGCACAATTATAGAATTAAGAAGTAAGTGTTTACAACACAGTAATTCAATTATAAAATCTTCTAGAATTTGCTGTGTATGTATCATTTGCATGCAGTCCATCAGTGCTCAGTCCATTATTATTGTGCAACCTCATCTTCCAAGACATCTATAAAAGACAAGACTATTGACAATACTCTATTCCGAGGGATCTTGGAGTGAAGACCCTGAGGTTAGGAAAACCAAGTTGGAGCCATATATCTGGACAGGATTGAGGCTGGGAATCTGGATGTGGGAAGGATTACACCCAGAGGCGAGACTACGCCCTTCCCTCTTCATCCCAGGGATGTGATGGTGGATCATAGGGGAAGTTGGTTTTAGACAGTTCTCATACGACCCTGGCCAGAACCAAAGCCACAGTATTGACCCATTCAAAACCAAGGAAATTGCGAGTGGTTTTTAAACCCCTGCTCCGAGGCTTCATTTCCCCTTCATGCTGTTCTATCTGAATTCCAATGGCTACAGAGTTAAGAAACTTTTGAATACAAAGTGAGACTTAATTTGCCTTCGTTTTTTGAGTCATGAAGTTCATCAGTAAACCAGATGTGCTGTGGTGCCTTAGTCATAATAAAATAAACAAAAAGGGCTGGTCTACTTCTCCATTTATCTCGTTGAATAATGCAACACAGTGATATGCACCTCATACTGAGGGGAAGTTGGAAAGGAGAAGAGGAAAGGAGGATGAACAGCAAGAATGAACAGGAGAACACGAAAGATAGGATTAATACTGTAGGTACAGTAGACTTAACAGGAGAACAGGAGATAAACAACAACAAGAATTAACAGGAGAACCGGAAAGTTTAACAGCAAGACTTAATAGGATAACAGGAGATAGGATAAACAGCAATAATTAACAGGAGAATAATAAAGTTAAAACAGCTGTTTTAACTATTACGGATGCCAAACGTGTCATTAACGCCAAGGGGAAGTTTATGGGTCATCACACCAGCTCAGTGGCCTTGTGGTTAGTCTAGTGTGTGCCCTGAAACTGGGAGGTCAATGCCTCCTTGCTTGGCAGTCAGCATCAATAGTTAGGATTGGGGGGTTAGATCAACTACAGTTCACCCCACTTTAATAGCATACGTGGCTGTTGAGTAAATCCCAGTCACTGTTGCAGAGAATGAAGCACTGACATGTTGTCCCATCTAGCCACAGGAGTACACTGCTGTACAAGTACATGTGTCTTTCTTACCCATGGCTATGGGGATGTCTGTCCAGTTCAGCGCACATTTCTGGGTGCAGACGCCCTCTTCATTTAACACCACCGTCAGATCATCCTGCCCTACGGCCACCTTCCCATCAGCTAGTGGCGCAACCAAGGGCTCCAGCTGCTTTCCTGTTGGGAAGAGCTCCTTTATGGAGCCACGACCATCCATCTAGGAGACAGGAAGAGATAGTATTGTGTTGCTGAGTGAGAGAGTAAGTAGCCTATAATAGATGTAATCATAAACTTGATATTTTTGCATAGAAATATGGTTAGTTCATGTTCTATGTAGATCATAAAAGAACAAACAGAAGCAAAGAAACATTCAGCAATAAACACATGAATTACTACAGAAGATTACAAAAATAATAATACAATATTGAGAATATACAGGTTAAACAAATTATCGATACTCAACAATTATGCTTTCAACACACAGCTAATTAAATTCCAGACAGTGTATGTGAAACTTATGTACAGACACTGTATGAGACTGTAGTGTACACTGTAATTGGTGGGAGCTGGGTGGAAGATTTCATTGTGCAATGTACAATCCATGGTTAAGAGATCATGGAAAAGGAGTTTCATGCACTGTATGTATTTTAGTCATATACGGTACTGTATGGATGGACTTACAATACAAACATAATGTTTTTCTCTCAAAAGTCACGTTAGGTATTGTCCTAAATAGCAACATAAAACGGCATCCACAGTGTAGAGTAGGCGAGTTTGAGAATCATCTACATACCCGGATGAGGTAATAGTCTCGCTTGAAGCCAACACATATAGAGTTTTCACACCAGGCCATAGACTTTGGGATATCTGGTGCAGCAAAGTCTCCCTGACAGTCAGACAAAGAACATTTACGAAAGTACTTACAAAGTTGGACTACAAAATATAGATTGAAAAGAAATTAAAAACCTGGACACCACATTTCAATGAGTCATACCTACATACAAAATTGTGTCTCATCTCACCTGTAACTCATGGAACTCTCTGTCCTTCCAATAATAAAGTTGGAGTTTCTTTCTCACTGCGACACACATTCTCAACCTTGCCTCCCCTGAGCTCGATTGCTGAATATAAAGGAGACAAGACAAGATCTGATGATCAGACCTCATCAAACCCTGTACACTCAAGACACACTCCATATATGGCCACATAATTCATTCCATATGTTGATCTGACCCCCCCATGCAAAAGCGCCAGAGCTCGCCCAGCAGTCTGCCATCACCCAGGAGGATGCGTGCACTTTGCAGTACTTACTGGTAAATAAGTCTGTAATTATGTTTCTTAGTATTAACTGACAACCACGTTGTTTTCATAAATTCGATTTTGAATACATGTAGGTCAAAAGGCTACAGTAGGTGCATGGAGACAACAAACAGGAGTGCAGGTCTGGTGCCCCCCCTAAAAAAAAGAGAAAAGAAAGTGCAGGCCCAAGAACTGCAGTATGACTGACCTGCAGGTCACAGGCAAACAGTGTGGCTCCTTTGGCCTTGGATACCACAGTAATCTGCTGGAAGGTTAGGAGGTCATGGACATGGATGTTGTTCTCTGTAGGGGAGAATACTGTATATTTAAGATATTTACTGTACACTGCAAGTGTCACTTCTGAGATTTTGTTCTCATTTCCAGATATGCTGGATGAGACCAGAACCTCACACCATCTTTGGCATATAAGGAAGTCATCTTTTCACCCTGATCTTCTCTCCTACTGTATGTCTACCTGTCACAGCAACAAATGCTCACTATCTTACTGTTCATCAACTCTTATTCTTAAGTATAATTAATCAATAATCAACATCATTCGTATTAAACAAACACTATTTGAAACCATATCCCAGTCTTCACTAATGTCATGATGAGATTCATGTCTGTCTACTCCCTGTGTCTCACAATCAAGGATTTCAAGCGAATAAAAACTACAGACTTTTCTTGGAATGTTAGCAAGCTTAAATAAATAAATAAAAGGTTTGAAATCACAACCTACGATGTCTTCATCAGGTACATTGTTTTTTTGTTTAGCTATCCACAGCCTGCCATTGAGACATCATAGTACCATCCTACACTGAGCATTAAGGAGGACAGATATATGGAGAAAAGTGTGAAAAAGGGTTAAGTTTTCCTTTAAGTAAAGGAGCTTACCAAGCAGACTGACAAGGATCTTGTACTGTGACACCACATACAGCTGTGGAAATGAAAGTCATAAAGGTCAGGAGCCAAAATAATCTAGTCTCTAATAACAGACATTTGTATGTGAAACAATTACAGGCACTTCCAGGTTAAATTCCAGAATAACAAAAAATGAAGCCATGCAATCCTATTACAGTAGTTACTCATTGGTGCACGGTTGCCTTGGATCATATCACAGTGTCTTCCATAAATATACAGTATGTATCAGATCACCCCACGGCTATCAAATATCTTATCCTGCCAATGTGCATACCTGCTGGATCTTCTTTGAGAAGTTCTTGTTAGATTTCTCGAGTGTCACCTCAAATCTGTTTGTGCCTGTGGATAAGACAGTTTGTTTGCACATTCAAAAAGGGTTGTGCATATTTTAACAGAGAGACCATTTAAGTCCTCCTTCTAAGAAATACCTGATTTTCACATGCCAGTGAGTGTTCCTGCCTGGTCATTAGGAGTTAATCTAGGCTATGCATAAATGCATCATACACAAACTGTATTCTATAATTCTATTATATGTATATTTTCACTTTCATCATAGTTCACCTGGATCTTTTCGTATCCGATAGAGCAAGAGATGCCCTGGCTTGGTTCCAACAAGAAGCCAGTCCTCTGTGGGGACAGAGAAACAAGAGACTTCAGTCGATAACAGTTCAAGTTCAACTGAGGATACCAACCAATCCCCTGCCATC
This sequence comes from Benthosema glaciale, assembly GCA_900323375.1. Classification (NCBI taxonomy): domain Eukaryota; kingdom Metazoa; phylum Chordata; class Actinopteri; order Myctophiformes; family Myctophidae; genus Benthosema; species Benthosema glaciale. Next base: position 8,231 of record OOFJ01109268.1, read on the forward strand.
ATCACACAATGTGCCATGACGTTGTTGTCAAAGTAAGCAGTCACTCTGGCTGCATGCAAATCATTCATGTCAAAAATATATACAGCCTGTCAGAGAGAAAGAGAAACTGCTTGCTCATTTAATGAGATGGTCTTTCTTAGTACACACATTATTTAATACAATAACTTACCCCAGGCCGCCAGGCAGTCAATCTGAAGAGGAAGCTTTTCCAAGATAGGCACTGGTTCATAAGCGTCATGCATTTTGGAATAATATTGCTGTTAATTTACAGAGCAAGGCGATCCGTCTATCGACCACACACACTGTTGAAGTCTGCCAGACAACAGCTGACTGTAGACTTGAACGGTCACAGTGGCACGCCTTTATGTCATCTCAACGGTAGCCAGTAGTTTTATTTAAGCCCCAGGTAATGAGGAAAATGTGGTCTACCAAACTCACAGCAAGATTAAAAATCGCTGCAGCTGGCTGGAAAGACAGCTGTGGAGCTATACAGTGGTCACCAGCTAGCCACTTTCCTCATCAAAACAGCTGACTGCTGGCTAGCTTATGAGCTAGCAAACAATGGAACTAAACATGGTTCTTTCCCATCCCGTGCTATTCTAAACACAAGGACAAACAGCCGATTTCACCCCCAATGTATAGCCGAATAAAAGAACTAGCAATAAACGCCAGTACGACTTAGATAGTCGTATCTAAGGTAGATTTCCGTATCGCTCCTAGTCAGAGTAGGTGTGCTAACATTAGCATCGTCCTCAGTTAGTTCCCCAGTTGTTGCTGCTGATGGCTGCTGCGCGAGACAGTCTGAGGTTTGACAGGCACGTGACTGAACTCGGTGTACTCACGAGGAACGCATTAAAGGCACATTCCTCTTAACTAAAGTATAAACAATTGATTGTGAATAAACAGTAAGTACCGGTGGACGGTCGTCACAGTCATATAATTTGTTACATAATGAGTTATTTATGTTTCCCTTAGCTATTTTAGGACATAGCATTTAGTACTAAAAAAAAAGAAAGTTTGTATTAAAATTTAAAACCAAAGTGTTTGAAATGAAATAGGCATATCCTATGAATAAGGAACATTAGGAAATAATGACCAAAAAATTAACATTTTAATATAAAGTTTATTTTCAGGACATTATGCAAAAAAAGCCATACGTTATTGTTAGCATTTGCATATCACAATACATTGCAAACTCACATCCTGATATACAGGTAGGGCCTCATGCCCTCATCTCTAAAATAAAACAAATGTTTTGTAGGACATCAACGAATAATAAACAAATAAAAACCAAAACAAATGAATGAACCTAAAATATAAATTGACCACATCGACACATATTACAGTAGATTGCACAAGGACGGAAAATGACTGATAGGGTGCAAATATAATTTATCTAAAATGTATTTTTGTTTAGAAGTAGACCAGTGTGCACATCCAACCCAAATCGGTTCTAGATAGGTGAAGGACAAAATCAGTATTGATGGGATGCCTCGCCTGATGAAGATGCAGTACTGGTTGAAACGTTGCAGCAATAAATCTTATGGTAGCACAATTCAGTCAGTGCGGAGAGTTCTTTCTTTAGTGTGCCATAGAGGCTCATTATTCATGAACAATATACAGGATTTGATGCAACTACCCTTTGGCATTAAAACTAGTCTAGGGCAACCCTGTACATGAAAACCTGGCCTAGTTGTCCAAGGGGAGTGCTGTGGCCGAGAGTTAGTTAGCTCTGCAGCAGGCTCAACAGTGAAGTCTACAAGCAAATAAAATGGCAAAGGCAAGTGAGATGACAGTAAGCCCAACAGACCGAACCCTCGGAATAGGGTGTATATCATGTAGATTCCAAACTTCCACATGGTATAAGTTGTCATATATTTCAATAAAGTAATTATATTATATTTATATTTACTGTGGTTACAGCCCCAGCTCTAGGTACCACACAGCATTAGAGAACATCCTCAATGATATTACAACTTTTACTTGACAGTCACTAACGTGTGCAATGAATGACATTAATTAGTTAGCATGGTAACCAGTAAAGTGCTTCATAGGAATGAACAGAATGAATAGACAATGACAAAATGTGACTGAAACTGTTAAGTAGCAATGACCAGGTCGGAGCTACTGGTAGGAGAACACAATCAGTGACCTAGATTACAATGTCTAGTCACTTAACTGTATAAACATAATTTATAATCTGGTAGACCTAAACAGTAGGGGTTAGACAGATGACTTGTTGATGTTCTGAGTAATACTACTGATTTACAACTGTGACGCACGTCAAAAATAGCCTTAGTGTCTTCGTGTAAATGTAGACTGAGGGAGCCATCTGTATGGAAGCCTTTTAGATCTAAGGCAACAGAAGACATCTATAACCATTGCCACAATAACCTCTGCAATTCTCGAACTAAACGAATCATGTTTCTCAAAGACACCTCTGAGCCATGTCAATACCCTGGTCATAACATGCACACTCCAAGGATGAATGAACTGCACGTGCCTCTAACCGGGAATCATGAAAGAGAACACAGCAACACTGACTGACACAGACGTTTCAAGCCAGATGCTGCCTGAATGTAAAAACATGTCACCTTAGCACACAAAAAATCTCTTACAAAATATGTGCATACTGGTATGCAGCAGATAAAATGTCATCAGATTGTGCTGCCCTGTTTCCTTTGATTTTCAACTACACCCCAGGCACAGAGTGCAGATCTTCACACGATATGGATATTACAAGTCACACTTCTGCGAGCTCAGCCAACTCTTATTGTCACACGATTCCCTCTATAACTGTTGCCCACTGCTTACCAATCAGTAACGGAATAACTCAAAATTATTCAACTTAATTTAAAGATAGAAATCAAAAATGTATAGAAGGAACAGTCATGAATGGTCATGAACACACATTTTTGGCTGTCAATTCATTCAGCTGCACCTCAATTCATTGCTGCTTCTAAATAAAATTATGTCATTCTTGCAACTCCACAATTTTACCCCATCATATTATCCCTTTTTCGATCATAAACTTAAATTAAAAAAAAAATTGTGAGAAAAGGAACATCTGCTCAGTAAAATCCTCATTGTATATTTAACTCTGAGAATGTACAAATGGAACCGAATGAACCATCCATTTTGTTTCGATTAGTACACTGGGTTTCACAGTGTGATTGTGTTCCCATTATAATGATTCTTTTTTTGGCTGTGACTTCCGTTAGCTGTGACTCATTCATTGTGGCCTCTGGGAAATTGCTTCCACTCTCGCATTATTCTCAGATCATTACATCTACTCCATCTTGGATCTCTCCATCTTGGTTTTAAGGATTTCCTGGAAAGAGAACAGACATTAAAGCATCTGCAG
>OOFJ01109274.1:0-10045 GCA_900323375.1 Benthosema glaciale
CTGACAATATTGTCGAGACAGTTTGTTTATTTTTGGACCACAATTCTTATATGAGACAATTTTAAGACGACCCATGTTATTCTGAGCGAGTGGCGTCAGGACTTTGGCGCTATGAGGTACAGAGTTTTGCCACTTTAGTCCACTTGTATTCACAATCTTATTCTTTCGGTCATGACCCACACTTCATGACCATAGGTGAGAGTAGGAACGAAGATTGTTTGGTAGACGGAGAGCTTTGCCTTCATGGCTCAGCTCTCTTTTCGTCACAACAGTGTGAGGCTGTGCTGCTCACTGTGTCTGTACAGGATTTCCTTAGTTTAGGATCAGTCACACTTCACTCGTGAACAAGACCCTGAGATACTTACCTCCTTCACCTGGGGTAATGTCTAATTCCCTACTTGGACTGCACAATCCATCGGTTTCCTGCTGAGAACTATATGACCTCAGATTTGGAGATGCTGATGCCACCGTACACTCGACAGTCCAGTGAGTCCCTTAGCTCACCGAGCCGTATACCTTCTCTGACCCCATTGGTCAGAAAGAGTTTTTCAACAAACACTGAAGGGCTTTGACAGGGAGGCACAGAGCTCTCTCGAACACCATGTCTAATGGCCTTTAATAGGTGTCCCAGCTTAACACAGCCTGCAACCCATAGGACAGATGGGCTTGACGACGAGAGAGAGAGAGAGAGAGAGAAACTGAGCTACACTTCCTAACCTCCTGTCCACTGTACCAAGACATCAGAGACATAGGCCTATACTCCCTGCGGATTACAAGGAGAGTTTGAAAATCACGCAAATGTTTATATACAATGCTAAAACATTCTGCTGTCAACAAAAGTATAAAGCTATATGGATGTATAACTATCTCTGACAGAAAATTAACAATCTTTTTTTATTGTTTCGTAACACTGTTTACATGTTTGTTGTAATGTTTTATCTTGATTGTTTGTTCCACTTTAGCTTTGGCAATTTCTCATGCCAATAAAATTGAATTGAATTGAATTGAATTGAGAGAGAGAGAGACACCCAGTAGAAACAAATGCATAAAACAAATAACAGCCATGGCTTCGACGTAAAGTCTTCTCGCACTAAACCCCACCAGACTAAACCAAATCGTAGAACAACTGGAAAGAATGAACCACAATACAGAGCAAATTGGAATGCAATTAGGCCATAATCAGGGAATATAGGCTACACACACAGAACACGCAGAATACCTGAGCACTGTGACGGATCCGAGACTAAGGAAATCCCATACAGACGCAGTGAGCTGCAGCCTCAGCATCGAGAGACGCCCGCCACAGGCCGACTTGGCTCCCAGGAGTATTCAGACTGTGACATAGAGAGAGAGAGAGAGAGAGAGAGCACCAGCAGCAGTGTGTGTTGGTGTTAAGCTGGATCAGAAAGCGCCGTGACTGAGAAGAATAGAATGTAAATGGGAAATAAACAAGGACCAAAACAATGTTGAAACTTTTACAACAGTGTGTAAACAACCGCGCATCCCCCTCAGTGTCTGACACCACGCAACGTTAATATCCTTGAGTGTCTCGACAGATGTCAAGAGAATAAAGTAGCTGTGCGGCTCCCTTGACTTGACTGAGAGGCACTGTGTGTGTGTGTGTGTCTGTGTGCCTGCGTGTGTGTGTGTGCCTGCGTGTGTGTGTGTGTGTGCCTGCGTGTGTGTGTGTGTGCCTGCGTGTGTGCCTGCGTGTGTGTGTGTGCCTGCGTGTGTGTGTGTGCCTGCGTGTCCGTGTGTGTGTGTTATCCTGTGTGTAATCACATCTATAGAAGAACCAGCACTGTGTATTTTTGAGTGGTGCAACCACTCCAAGGCCTCTGTCCTTCCCTCCCTCCCTATGTTTAGCTCATGTACGTACGTACGTACGTATGTATGTACGTACGTACGTACGTACATATGTATGTATGTATGTCACTATGTTTAGTGCACCAGCGGGGGGCACTGTTTCACCAATGCACCACTCAGTTCACACAGATTTTTTGAGTCAAGCTGTTAGGCAAAGACATGTTTAATGTATTTCCAACTGAAGGTCCAACATCATTAAATCAGCCATCACACCGTTCCTAATAAGAAGGATTAATTCTCACACGACGACCAAATTAAACTGTGACTGGCTGCGGGAACAGAGGCTTCTAAAAAGCCAAGTGCCAGGAGATTCTGCAAGCTATTGGCAATGAATTATAGGTGACTTTGCACAGGGACTTCATCAAAACGGCCTCAATGAGCTGTTTATGATTCAAAGTTTGACTTTCAGATCCTTGAAAATTAGATTAACATTCAAGAGATGGTGAAACCTCCTACCTGCAAAATTTCAATTCCTACTTTTTGATGCATACTGGATTTGGGTTCAGCACTCCACTGAAAGCCGTTATTGTTGTGGAATCTCTTTTTTTTTCATTTATTGTATTTAGTTGTTACTGCCCTAAACAAACATTAAAAGTCCATAGACTTGGCTTGCTAATGATGTAATTTTGGAAAGCCATGCATTGAATGGGCTAGCGCCCCTCAAAAAGAAATAAAATAAAATAAAGCATTGAACTATCTGCAGTCAACGTGAATCAACTTGTGATCAGGCATTTTGGAATTCCGTTGTTGCAACTCTGTCTTCACATCGTTCTACTGTGCAGGAGCTGTCTGCATCTTTGTATCTTAATGTTGCTGGTGTCCATTGAAAATGAATGGGAGACTTTTCATCTGCCCTTGTGAACGCTGTATGGCACCTAAATGACGGGCATATCAGTCGCATCGGCGCTGCAGTGTGACGTACGTGTGCCAAACCTCTAGTTCCTACACAGTACCCTAATTACATTTAAAAGGACTTGTGGATTTGAATTTATACTCACCTTAAAGGCACTTCAATAATATAAAACAACAGGCTGCCTGGGAGGATCAAACCAGTGAATTCTCTCTTACAAGACACCTGTCCGGGTCAGTGGCATGAGAGCAGGTGTTATATTCTTTTTTTTTTATATATATATATAACTTTTTATGCTGACATTTCATGCTGTGTACCTCTGCTCTCTTGCTAATTCACTGGAAAACATGTCTGATGCAGTCTCTGCACCAACACGCTACGGTTACTTTGACTCTGCCTGAGCTTCAGATGAATCCATCTGTCCACTCAAGCTGTCATTTGTGGCCTGCATGCATTTACCTCCACCAACCACCCCAGCCACCCACTCTGCCTCCTGTGTCTAGTCTACTAATTGCAAAACTGTGTCACTCTTAACACTTTTTGACTTTTTGTCCTGGGGCAGTAACCCCAGTAACTTTAGCAAAATGTTATGAGGAACTATTTTTGGCATAAGTCCCCAACGTTTGAAACATTTATGACTTCCCTTCCACCTCAATAACCCTGTTCTGTGGACTTTTCTTCAACTGCAGAATGAGGTAAACCTAAACAGACCAAACCTACTGTACAGTATATGACTGGACCATGTATGAAATGCTAGAGGACTTTTTTTTTTTTAATTCTGAGGGTTCTGATTGGTTCTCAAAGTGGGGTCCGGGGAGTTCCAGGGGGCCGATCCCCAGAGTAGTTAGGAACCAAATCCAAATGGACCTTTTGTAACTCTGAGTGTTAAGTAACATTGATTTTACAGTATGAATTGGGGTCCCAGAGATAGAATTAAATGGGGGTCCTTGAAATAGAGAATCACTGCTAGAGCTTTAAAAGATCTTCTCATATATATTGCATGTTGACCTGACCTCATCAAACCCTGTACACACAAGACACTGCCGCCGCTAGCACCCATAGATCTCCATATATGGAGCTGACCCAAAGCGCCAGCACTCGCCCAGCAGTCTGCCGTCACCCAGGCGGATGCGTGCACACAAAGGGCGAGGTCGCTTCTCGCCCTCAGGGCATCTTACTGGTGTTATACTTACTTACTCAGGCCCATCGCTCCCAGTGGAGCATAGGCCATCGACGACGACTCCTCCATCCAACATGGTTTTGGGCTGTCCTTTCTGGCCTCTCCCCAGCTGATTACTGGTGTTATACCTGCTCATTAAGCTGTGATGTGCTGAGGAGGATGATCATAACAGGGAGCTTTCTATCATGTTTCACACTCTGTGGGGGTGATGATTAAATGAGTCTCCTTGGCTTCTCTTTCATTTTGTCCATATCAGAATATCACGCAGCTCTGTGGAAACCTCTGGATAAATGGGCCCATTTGTCACAGATAAATAGTTGTAAGCCTCTTACACCCTCCCAATACTGATGTACAGTGCAAGTGTCTGCCTGCATGGTTGGTGAGCAGTGCATTGTTTTTCTGTTTGAGAACTGGTTTCATCAGTTCGCTGTACAACTGAACAAAGGGCACCACCAAACTGTTTGTCCCTGTCAATTTCTCTGTGCAGAAATTTATATTGGAACCACCGGTTCCTTGCAGAGACTACAGAATGCCAGGTCTTGATGTACAACGTAGTTCAAATACTGTAGGGCCTACAGTGTAGCTAGGCTATCTGCCATTTTCTCGGTCTATATTGCGTCTCGAGATCTACTGTATGTTACTCTACTATAAAACCACATTGCACATACTGAAAATAAATACACTGTAGTCAATGTTTAAATATATGGGCCTCATTACGAAATATTGTTTTATTTCCACTAAAGAACGTAAGATTCATCAAGCTTGAGGAACGGCCTCTATTAGTGCCCCAGGTGTACCAGAAGATGAATGCCCGCTGTTCTTCAATGGTATGTGCATGTCTGTTTGTATTTGCACACTGAAGGATGTCAGCAAAAATATATAATAATAATAAGCATGGCAATTAATTATTACTAATGAGTGGGGCGGGAGTGACTCAGGGGTAGAGTGGGCGGTAGAGCAGCCGGATGGAAACCATGAGGTTCCCAGTTGGATCCCGGCTCCCCCAGAGTTGGTGTCGAAGTGTCCTTGAGCAAGACTCTGAACTCCTGATTGTTCCTGATGCACAGGTTGGAGCTTTGCATGGTTTCCTGAATAACAATGCACAAACTATGTAAAGTGCTTTTGTCAAGCGCTATATACAGGCACCACTTAGGTTACCATTTATATCAATGCTGACTGCAGAAACATGCACCTAGTCAAAACCAAATTAATTCTAAAATAGTGTTATTTACTCACTACATGTTTACAAACATAATATATTTGAAACCATTTTAGAAAAGGAAAAAATATGAATGCCACTATGTTTGCGGAAAGGTTCATAATCAGGTTGATGGAATGCTGAAGGAATCATCTCTATGGGACAGCCTACTGAGCATTCCAACCACGTTTCAAGAAAAAAAAACGGTGATCAGTTCTCCACTTATTTTGCTAACAGACAACCCAAGTGGGGTGAAAATAATAACACCTGTCCTGCAAGTAATAATGCGGCTATTTAGCAACTAATTATTTAATTACTGATACGATGGGCCAATTATATCGTATTCTAATGACATTGACTGTTGCCAGCAATGAGCAATCCTGTTCAAGGTCAAATGATTTCGAATGTGTGCAATCATGTTCATGTGAATCAGTCCATCTTTGTCCAGTGTCTAAACGGAAAAGCAGACTGCGGCTTTGCTTTCAGAGACATATACATACACTTACACTCAAAAAATAATAACTCATTGACTGACATAATTGTATCAGTCTGGAGTCCCTTCACTGTCGAGGGCTTTCAGTGTTGGCTGCAGGCTGCTGTACTGTAGCTGTCCTTCACAATAAAGTACCTCCTATATTGTCACGCTGACCTTCAGAGAGGAAGAGGCCTCGTAGTTATTAAGTGTAAGTACCAGAGGTCTGTGTGTGGACCACTGACAACTAGCAATGAACCTCACATGAACCTCACAACCTCACACAGAGCGACACTCCATTCAACACTCCATTCAGGAGGCAATTTACCAGTTATTATGAACCTCACCACCTCACAACGCTATACACTCCGCTCAGGAGGCAGTTTGCCAGGCATCATGAACCTCATCAACCTCACCAACTCAACGCTATACACTCTGTTCAGGAGGCAGTTTGCCAGGCATCATGAACATCACCACCTCAACGCTATACACTCTGTTCAGGAGGCAGTTTGCCAGGCATCATGAACATCACCACCTCAACGCTATACACTCTGTTCAGGAGGCAGTTTGCCAGGCATCGTGAACCTCATCAACTCAACGCTATACACTCCGTTCAGGAGGCAGTTTGCCAGGCATTGTGAACCTCATCAACTCAACGCTATACACTCCGTTCAGGAGAGCAGGTTGCCAGGCATCATGGGTACATCAGCGTCCCAGGAGTGTTCAACAGCCTGAGGCTAAATGTTAATAGTAATAATGCTCATGCATGCATGCATGCGTAGAGGTGACTCACGTCAAACAAGATTTGTTTGACGTGAGTTGAACACTGCAGGTAAAAGAACACTAAGTTGATGAAGGTGATAAATAGCAGACCAACAAGCTCTATATGTGTGTATGTATGTGTATGTAATCTATCTTAATGACATAGTAAAATGTAAAAAATGGGTAGACTTCCCCATAACTACAGGAAAAAAAGTAATTTAACTATTAATCACTATGCATTTGCATAGTGGTTCAAATAGTTACACCAGACAACTATTTAAGCTACTGCACTATGGTCTTACTTTATTTAGCTGAAAAGCCTTTTTTTCACCTTCTGCGTGTGAGGCATTGTCTCTGTCAGTAAACTTGTCCTAAAACAGCCGTTGCTTCACTCAATGCCATGGAGCAGGTTCCATCCATGCCATCTCAATTGTGTAAAACTGTCTACATAATAGGTTTGTTATATTTTATGTAAAAAAACAAAAACAATAGTCTTTTTCAGAAAGCTACCTGTCATTATACACACAGTAAGGTTGGCAGCCTGCCTGCCGGTGGTAATGAATATTCAGCTAATGCAAATATTGGCTTCTCTCTAACACAGCCAGTTTCCATTGCAAATGAAGGCTGAAAACTTTTCTCTTCCTCAGCACTATCTGCGTCTACATTTCAAATTAAATCTCGAGCTTGAATATAGAAGACAACAGGAAAACAACACATTCAGAGGACAGTCAGGAAAATGTTACCTTAAAATGACCTCATTCCAGAGAATTGGACTATGTTTTAACCGCTTAAACCCTATCATTTGTTGATGGGGGAACCCTTACACCACAATTCTGAACAACGAAACTATCACATCTACTGTACAAGCTTGGTTGTGCCGCTGTACCAATACAATAGTGTAGCTACAAGAGAACTCAATTTGTTTACAGAGCATCAGTTGGCCAATCTACCGTTGTTGTACATGTAGCTTAACTCGCCCAACTCTGCAGATAACAATGAATCATAGCTAATCAGCCTATTAATTAACTTTAATAGACCTACTGCTTCCTCCACTATACATGCAGTTATTTGAGTCTTAAAAAAATAAATAATTAAATAACTAAAAGGAGTTTTGGGCAAGTTAAGCGTGTGTAGCTGACCCAACACTGCACAATATTATTGCTGTGTGAGATGTTGTTAGATAGTTGATGAATGCACAAATCTGTCCGGCCGATCAATTAGTTCTGGGAGACTATGACGTTTTGTTATGGGTACTGCCCTGCAGGGGACTATGACAACAAGTACAGTAGTACAATGGGTAGTGCATAACCAGCTGAGGCAAGCATCGTTCCTGAGTTGTCCTATAGTAGTTTAGCAGGACAAGTGTATTAATCAATGTCAAACAATGGCTCATATACTGTTCTTCCCACGTTTTGACTTAGGACAATATTTATGGTGTGTACTGTGTGTGCATTATAGGTAAAACTTGAAGTCTAGTATTTATGTATACTTCACCTAGAGGTATACATAAAGGTATTGTAGGTATACACATGCACATAAATGCTTTGACCGCACATCATAAATAAACGTGGTTCTGGTTCTGTAGTTGTGAGAGGAATACATTATAAAGTATTGTTGTCTCCCCCTTTTGTGCCGGAGGTCCAGGGAGAGACTTATCAAGCCTCCTTCAGTTCCAATTAAGTTCTTGTTTTTGTAACCAATCACATCGTTTATATTACTGTCTCTGTTCTTAGTTAAGATTTTTAACCAATCATGTCGCTTATTAGTTCACATGAGGGTGTTGGCCTTGCTTAGCTCAATATTTCTACCATGTTCCACTCCGCGTATCGCGATCAAATGCGTCAACGGATTACGTGAATTTGCCTTAATGCATAGGGAGTCTATTGTATGAAAAGTGCCTTTCTCAGTGCTGAGCTCACAGAGCTATTAAAAGTGTAACCAGGGACCATGGTCCATGAGGCATATATATTGTGTAATTTTAGGATTAATATACAATTTAGGGCTCGCTGTTCGCAGCCCCTGAATTATTCAAATGTACGTCCGCTGTGCGAGTTTGGGTCTGTTGGGGGCATGAGAGCTGCTGTGCAGTGTGCATACATATGAATGAATTATGTCATCCTAAGAAAGAGGGAGAGCTGACAGAGTGAACGCAAAGTTCAGCTCCAGGCAACGAAACAAGATGTCTGCCCCTGTGTAGAGTTCAAAACCTGGCAAACCTGGAACTACCCATGCTGACAAAAACACAATGTTCTTCTTGTCTTAAGAGTGTCTGTCTTCTCTCTCTGGTGACTTTTAGCTCAGCCTCCGTAGAGGGAAAGTAGATGGAAACAATGATGGCGGTTTCCCGCTGAGAGGAGGCGCATTTTAGTTTAAATCCAATTCTTTTTCTTTTTTTTAAGTTCCCCTGAAACACAAATCTGTTCTACTAACTATTTCAATCTGTGTATTGGAGTTGCCAGGAACATAAAACATTCAGGGACTTTCAGGCGCCAGAAGTATTTGTGCATTGTGTCTGAGGTCTGTGAAGTTTTAGCCGGGGAGCCAGTCACCCGGAATTGGACAGGACCTGTGATGTCATGCCGTACTTTTTATTTGTGCTTTTTCTATTCATTTGGTCATTAAGGTCCACAGAATGAGAGGCCTGCTCTGCCGGAAACATTGCAACATTTTCAACATGCTTTAAGTAGAATGTGACATGTCAAACTAGGGGTTTTTCATGATTCTGAATCCATTCCAAGCATTAGTCTTGCAGAAAAAACACACCTTGGCCTAAATTCGGCCATAGCCACTTGCCCAAATGTGCCAAAATGTGCTGACCTCATCACTGACCTGATGACGGCTATGGCGGTTTTTACACCAAGGAGTGTTTTTTGTGCAAAACTAAACTTGGAATGGATTCAACCAGGTTGCCAACATGGTTCTATTGGTCACTGTTGAGCACATTAGGGTTTGGGATAGTGCCACATACCATACGCTGTTGTGGCTGCGTATGGATCTTCCAGATGAGTTCCCAAACACTGAGTTTAAAATTAATAAGGTGTAAAAATGGCCAATATGTGCTTTATGTGTGTTTTTGTAACCAAAGTTTCCGAACTATTTGAGAAGTTTATTTCATTATGTTGAAACTACTCCAGACACTACTTTTTACTACCTGTATGCCAAAAGAAATGTCCGTATATTTCAGGGTTGTTTTGGGATTCCAATTACAGTGCGTTCTGGGAAGCAGACAGCATTATGTCTGTCTGTCTTTGTCTCATTCATGCTGACATTCAATTTCAGTTGGTTCAATGGCGGCGGCAGGATTCCATCGGACTATAATAGTTTTTTGAGGTTCCAATCCGCTGCCTAAATGCGCAAGTATAACAGCGTCTGAAAATGGAGTCAACACCAGAACACAAAGTACAAAGAGCCTCTTCCTCGAGTCAGGGAAAAAAGGGGAGCACTGTGAGCCGTGAACTGTGCTGTATTGTGACATGTTATCTCAATGACAAAATAGATTGGTTTTAGCTCATCTTGCTAAAACAATTACGGCAGAGTCTGCATTTCAAAGATGAAACGGTATTTCAAAGATGAAACGGTTTTCAAAAGACAAAATAAATAGTGTCCATGCAGTAATCCAAACAAAGTTTTGAATGTTTTTTCTTTTTTTTCTTTTTACAGTTAGCCCCTTGGCTCATTATCTTGGCTTTGGAAATTATTTTGCTGAAAACTGGCCAG
>OOFJ01109276.1:0-14004 GCA_900323375.1 Benthosema glaciale
AAGGTTAGCGACTCCCACAGACACAAGACAAGAGGAAGCGAGAACAACGATCTGGTACCTCCCACGTTCAAAACAAACATGGGCAAATTCTCCTTCTACAGCACAGCCACCCAAGTGTGGAATGCCCTGACTCCCTCCCTCAAAAAGAGTAAATCTTTGGCGTCCTTTAAAACAGGCCTGAAAAAACAACTTTCAGCATGCCAAAGGGAGAGGAATTGACTTCCCCCCCTCCCTCTAGTCCAGCGACTTCCCCCACCTTCTTTTGTTCCCCAACCTGTACTGTTTTGTTAGTTGTTTACCTTTTATGATGATTTGAAAATTGTTATTGTTATTATTATGTCATGATTATGAACTGAATACCCAGGACCTGAATGGAAACAAGACCGCAAGGACTTTTTTCGGTGTTCCCTTTGGCTGTTGTGTTTGACTGTACCCTGTACTGATTTCATTCGTGTCTGACTGTATGCTGTACTAATTTCATTTCTGCCAATAAAGTATTCAATCAATCAATCAAAACAACCTGTTAAGGCACAATAAGGCCAAAAATACCCTAAAATTCATTCTGCTTTAAATAGCATGTGACATGTCAAACTAGGGGGGGATTCTGAATCCATTCCAAGCATTCGTTTTGCACAAAAAACACTCCTTGGGCTAAAAACCACTTGCCCAAATGTGCTCAAATGTGCTGATCCTCACATTTGTGATGACGGCTGTGGCCGCTGTTATTATTGTGCCATACCAGGTTGTCGATGGTGGCCATATGGATTTGGGGCTCTCATGAAATTTCCCCACATTTTTGCGAGGTACACCGGGGCTCAATTTGTTTATTAACCTTCATAGATGATACATCCACTGAGAAACGGACCTCTTCTCTCCACGGTCACGGAAGTATCAGATACGACCCCACTAAAGGTCATTCCTCAAATGCATACAAATGGTAATTTTTCCGTCCTCAAACCTCAGCGCCATACATGGTAATTTTTCCGCCCTCAGTACTAAAATGTTTAGATGAAACTTTCAGCCTAAGCAGGCTTAGGCTATACCTTAAGTTTTGTTGAGCACGGGAAGAGACTGTATCACAGAGCCGGTGCAGGCACACACACACACACACACACACACACACACACACACACACACACACGCACGCACGCACGAACACATACACGACCTACACGCGTGTGCAGGTCGTTGGAACATACATCACTGCTCTGATAATGACCTGTCCAACTTCAAAAGCATGACATGCTGTTGCCTATTATGATGACATTAACAGGCCATGTGTTCTGGGCAGCGGTAAGTCCCCATGTAATGTTTGTCCTTGTGCTTGTAGACCTGCAGGCCTCTGGGACCATGGGAGCAGGACTGTCATACCAGGCTGCGCACACACAGGGAGGACGAAACACGTGCTGTAATGTGGCGGCCAGTTAGGAGGGATGAGCTCACTGGAGCCCAGAAAAAACTCAACCATCTTCAGCCATTTTCAACAATAATAATAAAAAAAAAGCCAATCTTCAAGCTCACAATGCATCACAGGTAGATAAGCAATTTTTGCCATCGTACAATCTATAAAAATAGGGCTCAAGTGTCTAAAACAGAGGCTTTGTTGTTGTAACTCAGAGGAGCAGAGGGGAGCGAGGGAGAAGCTCTTGTTTTCACATGTCGCAACAGGGGGTTGCATTGGAAGGCCTGTGTATTTGTCTTTCTCATTGACAAAGGATGTTATCAATCACCGCTGTTTTAGGGTATGAAGAAATCACACTCCGAACGTCCAACCCTCCCTCCTCGTCCACTGTGAACATTAAATGGCGCGCCATCAATCATAATCGACCACTAGTGAAGCATCACCTGTGGATGGCGATCAATCACAACAAAGCAACCCAAGAACAACACATATGAATAATGATCACATTAATTATCGGTAGGGTTGTGAGCCATGTGAAATTCAAATAAGGGACAACCGACTGAGTGTCCATTATTTCTAAGAAAAATAATAAGATCTTGCGGTATATATATGTTTTTTTTTGTATGTTATATTAACCAGTTGAACCCCTGATCAGCATCTATATAATAAGGGACACGTCTTTTCGTTTCCAAATAACTGGATGACTGGAAGCGACGATGGAGGGTTCGTCTGAGGATGACCTATAGAGAGAAATAAGGGATGATTCTTTATTTCAGGGGATGGTTGGCAAACCCTCTCAGGTTAGAGCTGTATAGAAAGAAGAAAACTGGGGTTGATGTTGGACAGCTGTGAGGCATCGAACAAGACTCGAACAAGTCTTTAATGCTGCAATGCACAAGATTTATGGCCTTATCCCTGGATTGGAACCTATAGGTCTCCCATGGGAGACGAACCCACTGAGTATAGTCTGTCAAGCCAGACAAACTGTTCCACAATCATTGAATGCTACAGAGAGTCTGTAACTGCACCTTGCTGTATAGTTGCAACAGACACCTGTCATATGTTTATAATGTCTGTCAGTGAAACTACATTTTAAAATACATCAACCACAGGATTTAAACATTTATAAATGTCTCAATTGGAAGAGCAGGGAGACCACCTAACTACCATACACATTGGTTAAAAAGTGTTTTATTCCCTGAAATAAAGTTCTGGCTTTGCAGGTTTAAAGGGATTAAGGGAAGCATGCATAGGTTCATGTCACTGCCTTTGAATATTTATATTCAGCACACACACATGCGTGTATACTCGCCCGCACAGACAGACAGGCACGCACGCACCCACGCACACACAATTCCAGACTGATATACAGTATACTGCCTGGATACAAAGAGGATGTTTAGACGGCTTCCCCATCCCCCGGAACCCAAACCCCTCCAGGGTACGATTGGCCCGCAGGGGCCCTTGAGCCCCACTGACCTACGGCCTCACATCGAGGGGCTCTGAAAACACCAATGCTCTGGGATTCATGTGCATTCACTCAAGAGGGACGGCAAGGCACCGAGAGAGAGAGAGAGAGAGAGAGGGTGTGAGACGGAGTAGGAGAGGTCCGGGAGAAGGAGAGAATTACAGAGGTGGAGCTGGAAAGAGAGACAACAAGACACAGGCACACAAAGAGAGACTGAGAGAGTGGCTGTGGTGTTTAAGGAACTAAGTACATTTACTTTTAGTAAGTAAGTACTGTTCATTTTGAGGTATTTTTCTTACTGAAGCACTTCCAAATTTCAATAATTTCACTTCTACTCTACACTACATCCATCCCAAAGGCAAATATTGTAGTTTTACTCCACTACAATCACGCTTCTTCCATCTCTGGAGAGTGCGGCCTTCGGTTAAGTGTTAAGGATAATAAAGAGGAGTGTCAGAGGGTTTAAGGCCGGTCACCTGGTTAACAGCAGAACAAATTAGAGGTCCTCTCTTAACTGCAGCACTTGACTGAGCCCAGCTGAATCAACAACAATCACAGCGGGAAAGCTACATACCTGGGAGAGGAGACTGTTGTTTCTCTACAAGGAGAACAGTGTGAAAGTGCCTCCTCGCAGATAAAGCTAATGCCTAACCTGATTCATACTTTGTCGCTCGTTAAAAATAGCCAATCTATAGGCCTAAGCTCACAAAGCATCTTGTAGTGTGTATAGACAGTGTTGTACGACCGAGTATAAATGAGGGATTACTGTGAAAGACATACATTAACTGAAACAAACACTCAACATTGTTCTTGCATGTATCATCCTTATGTACTGACATCAATGGGGTATCCAAGCCAATAGAAACTGCAGGCTTTCTAATCCTGAGAAGCTGCAAGCAAAAATGGAAGCCATCGTTCTAACATAAAAAAATAAAAAAATCTGCCACTGATGGTGGAACTGCCCACAGTCTGTATGAGACACATACTGAGTAGAAAACAATTGTGGCATTTTATCATGATTATTAGTGAGGAGGACCTATTATATGAAGATAGGTTGAAAAGTGGTGAAGTGGTCCCTTAACAGACCCATATCTTCCCAAGACAAACAACGCTACATGTTCGATTTGGTATAGTTTATACTGCATACTCTATTCCAGTTTACCATGTGGTTCCCATATGTCAGCATTTCATGCATATGATTAACACAAAGCACTCCCAAAACGACTCAAATATCTTGGTATACAGGCGTACATCATAGAGTGCGTGCCAGAGTTTACTATGGTCATGGACAGACCTCTGGACTTGGGATATCACCCACTCAGTATAAATGTCTTTTTCCCTTAGTTTCTCCTTAGTAACTATAGACCTCTGTGGCCTTCCACACAAACACACACATTCACACAGAGGCAGCACGCACGCACGCACACACGCACGCAAATTAAAATCGCCTCTCATACTGTAGCTACCTACTAAATTATTTACACAAAGAGGCACCTGACACTTTATAATATTGCTGTTATTGTTGCAAAAAGCTAGGAACCCGTGCATACTTGTAGATGAGATGTAACAAAAATACAAGGGTTGAATCTTGAATCTTCAAACCAGAGCTAAACAAAAACTGCCATTTCAGTCAGTGGCACGAGTTAGAGAGTGACTGACTGTTTCCCAGTTTAATGCTCCACTGTCGGTTTAACGCACATTGTAAAGCAATTTGATAAAAGTGCTGTTTTCATTTCAGAATCACATTCAGACAGTCTGCCAGACTTATGCATCTTCCCTGCACTGCCAATGACTAGAAATAACAAACTATAAACTAAAACATGTCACTTAATGTATAGACCTATCCCAACATCGGACAAACACCAGAAAGACTCAAATCCATAAGCAAACATCTGCACTTCTTCACTCTAGGGTCCAAATAGTGGTCAGTTTTTGTTGAAAGTATTCTAAACAACAGATGCGGTCCTCGTTAAATCAGCTGCTTTTAGCTATGTAGTTGCTGTCAGACATATTTCCAATGTGAACTAAAAGTGTGGGGTCTGACGGACAGGTGGGACCTCACACCATGTTACACAGCTCTATCTGGCTCTGCCATGCAATAGATAGGAAGGAAGCCCATGGGGAGATGATGACACCACCAAAAGCACCCTGACTGGTTGCATCATAGTCTTATAGAACTGTAACTGACCTCAACCGCAAAGCATGGCAGACGGTTAAATGTGTGGACACAGCCCAGCACATCAGTGGAGGTGAGCTTCCCTCCAACTAGGCCATATACCATGGATGTTGTGTCAGCAAAGCTTGTGCTTATCAAACTAGCCTGGCTAGTAAGCTAGACGCATTGTGAGCTGTGAGATCTGCCATTTTCACTAGTCTGGGTCCCGGGGAGACAGAAAACTTCTCTTTTGGGAACCACTGCCCTAGACACAGCCCAAACACGACTGTTTCAGATGCTCCCATGCGGTGAGTGGCTCCATACTAGCCACAAAGCCTCTGGCAATATGATACCAAATAGCCACTGAATGAACAACCATGCCAGGAAGAACAATAACCAAATATATATTTATACATGCGCCATACACATATGGATAATATTTAGAAGGAACCATGCACACAGCACATTCTAGCACCTCAACATGTGCTATGACTATTGTACACACTACGCCCGTTTTCTTACTTTTGCTGCTACTCTTTTTATTTCTTTGTTATTTTTATTATTGTAGCCACATTGTAGAGGACCCAAAACAAAAGCATGTAACTCTTGTGTGTACTGCTTGTGTATAAGACATAACAATAAAAACCTTGAATCTTGAATGACAAATTACATATTACACAATGACATTTCAATAAGTATAGACTGGCAGGGACAAGCATTTGAAATTGTGGGAGCCTACATGTCTGTCTATAGACTCTATAGTGATGAAATTACATGACAAAATAACACCATTTTATAATTACTTCATGAGTTGCACAATGCATGCCTGGTGAGGCGTGTTCCTATGAAGTGGAATCAAAGGGCCTGTGTCCTTTCATTTCTGACGTGACAATGTTTCCTTGGGAGCTTGCGGATGACGGAACATTAAGGCCACATCTTTCACATGAAGTTGACTGACCTCGCAGAACGAGTGAAGCACCACACGTTTCCTGTTTTCCCGTATTCCTATGCTTTATTTTCAGATAGGTCAATGCAGAGAGACAGGAAAACCAAGGGACGAGAGAAAGAGAGACATGCGAGACAAGACGGAGGTCGGATTCGAACCCAGGGTCGTCCCGCTCAATAGAAAGCATTATATGGTTTGTGGCTAGGCCACCAGGCACCCCATGAAACAGGAAGGCAGCTCTACCCTATCTGCCTGGAAAGGCACCACAGGGATTCAAATGCAGGATCTCCTGTTTACAAGACAGGCACTTATAACCAACTACGCCACAGTACCACATTTCCTGTCACTGATATTGGCAATATTGTTGCAATTTTCAATCAACATTATTTGAAGCAATTTGTCGCTGGAGGTGGCATTTTAAGTCTCATTCACATGTAGGACAAAAGGACAACTGACTGAATGAACGTACTGTGCCATAAATGCTCCTTTTCTCTATATTCACCCTGAATTGCTGACCTCATGCTAGGAGTTCCCTCTCAAGCCATCCTAAACATAGTGATAAGATAACAAGACCGCCGTTAACTAGGCTCTTTGCTCCCTTCTGGATAATTTCATTTAAAGCTGTATTTTGGCTTGGACAATAGCTGGCAGTATAACAGGAAACACAGTAACCTGGTGGTCATAAATACTGTTTGACCTTACGCATGTGCGGCTAAATAAAGACTACAGGCCAGTGGATCACGGTTAATGGAGTCACAAGGTCTGACATGAGGAAGTTCAGTGTTCTATGGCACCATCAGAGAGGCACCATGGAGAGCATATGAAAACACTCTAAATTCATATTAATGATGTCGGGGGGCAAAACAGCCATGTTTACTTACAAACAAGAAGAATTATTGCAAAACGTTTAAGTAGCTGCAGGCCTGCTGGTCTATAACCGTGGGTGATTTTCACAGCTTGACGACGAGACAGCTGCTATCTTAATTCAATTAAATTTATTGCTACACCATTGCACAAGGCTGCCGCTTGCCAAAAACAACTGATCTACATGCTTGGGTTGTAGATCTTTCCTTTATGGCAAGTCATATGGCGTCATATGGAGTAGGCAATATTGCTTCTGAAGGCTGCACTGCAGTCCAAGTTTTGTGTCTTACCGGCAGTCAAACCTTCGACTCCTGAGACCAGGTGGTCTCCCAAACATCTACCACTAATCCAAGACAGAATGCCTGTCTTGGCCAGGGGGAGATATTGCACTTCTGAGCTTCAGGGACTCTGTACTACTCTGTCAGCCAGTACAATATGTGTCCTATACCCGTCACCAGGGTCTTATAGGGAGACTTCGACCCTCCAACCACTGCAGAGGTATACTAGTTATGTTGTATTGACATACTCAATTAAACAGAATGGTTAAAATAAGATTGTTTTCATAACATTATTGACAGATTTTTCAGTTGTATTTGGTGAGCTTATACATTGCATTCACTGCAACACATGAATCAGTTCTGTATACGTTACTTAACTCTCAATTTGCAAATAAATTAGATTCTGTTGACAAACCACTTTTATTCTCTTTTTTGCTTTTTCGTTATTTTGCAGATTTATGAATATAAAACATGTAAAATGATACAAAAGCAAATAGAAAACATATAGTCCCCCCTTACCTCCCTCAACCTCCCTCCTAAGGCTCCAGAAAAAGAAAATACATAATCAAAACGATAAAAATAACAATAACAATACGGCTAGGCATGCATGGGACATCTCATTTCAATTCAACGTGGCAGATGTTTCTGAAGATGGAATATTATACATATTATGCACACATCTATGCGATTATTGTTGGTATAACCACTGGTAGACAGTACATTCAGTGAAAGGGAAAGTCTTTCATAGTGTATGAAAGGACTCCTGGTCAAACGTTTTTGCCTACTTATATCTGAACTTCTCCAGAGGCAGCAAAGAAAGCACCTCCTATCTGAACTGCAAAGAATTACCTCCCAACTAACCTCTAAATCACTTTGTTTCAGCTTAGTGTCCCTATTATAAGATAATATGTCATCATGTCATGTAGCTTGCTAGCGTGTATATTGGCTATTTTCACATGTCATGTTGCGACGCATAAAATAGGGTTTAAGTGCTTCATGTGAATATCATCTGTCTGTCAATGCCTGACTGTCTGGGTTTCCCTTCCCTGTCCAAGGTAACTTGTACAGGAAGCCATGGACAATCAGGGAGGAAGGATGCCTGTGCTGTGGGTAGGGGACGCGTGGGGACACAGAGGGACATGGTTGGAACTTGGCAGAGGTGTAGAACATCCATGTTTACATGGCATCCCTCGCTTCTATCTATGTGTAAACTGTAAAAGAGGATGTGGTTGATGATGGCACAGAGTCAAGTCAAATAGAGGCACAAGCAATTTTATTATTTCATATTTATGCATCTGATGTTCACGTGTTGTGTACTCTTGTTGACGTGTAACGTCCATGTTTTTTTGGTTTTTTTTTTTGACCGATATGTCGTGAAACTTAAAGGTTTCATGACATACATTTTCATTTTACTTTTTATTTTAGGTTTTTTATGACGTCAATTACACCACTTAAACCGAACTTTGAACATGCAGTGGCTTTTTCTGTTGTCTGGGGTTTTCTCTGTGTGTTCTGAAGCCTTTTGAGCTGCAATGAAAACAGGAACAGTGACATCTGCTGGCAAATTCTTATGTCATATACAGGATTTGTGGACTCTTATACCTGTACGTCATAGTCCACACTCCACAGAAAACCCCAGACCACAGAAAATCTACTTAATGTTCAAAGTTCAGGTTTTTTGGGTGCAACTGAGCTCAGAAAACCTAAAGAAAAATAAGAAAGATTACAAAAACCTTTTCTTTAATGTCACAATCCCTTTAATGCATTCAGGGATCATCTCAGATCAGGAGTACACGGTGAATGTCCCAGAAATGGCACTTTATCTATTCCAGAATCAGTTTCATAACAATGCGGTGAATGCGCCTCATTCTGGATTTGATTTTGTGTTAAGTATACAAATAAATGGACTGCACAGCATTTATGTAGCGCCTTTCAAGTCTTTCCAACGACGCACAGGCACAGCAAGGCACCAACCTGCTCATTGGGAGCAGTTAGAATCAAGAATCAACACAACAGTGGTTTATTTGTCACTCACTCAAACATGTACAAGCAGTGAGATGTTGGTCTAACATGATCCACAAGACTATACTATGACTATGGTAATAGGCCCAGACAGACCTCTGGCTCCAAAGTATCCTGACAGCGTGCTGTGGGTTCGAGTCCCGATCCCAATTAACAGCCTTTGCTTCGGCTAACTTCACTTCACCCTCAATAAAGGCATTAAAAGCCTACACATCCTCGAACCATGTGTAGAATGCGTTAGGGGTTCAGTCGGTGTCTTGCTCAAGGACACTTACGCAGCCAGGAGGGGCAGAGGGGTCGAACTGGGAAACTCCCGGCTCCCGGGCAAGCTGCTCCACCACAGGAGGTCAATAAATCTGGTTCTATGGCGTGTGCTGGACGGTCTGGAGTACCATTCATTTTTCAACACAGTTCGTGAAACATGCTCCAGTGGGCACCCAGGAGGATCACAGCGGTGCACAGTGGATATTTACATGAGCCTGTTCTGTTGTACTCATGCTATGTGCTTTCAACTGTTTCGCTGCTTCAAACGGTAAACCAAAAAGGTCAGATAACAGTCAGTCCCTGATCCCAGTCAGACTTGGCTAACCAAAGCAGGGATATGGACAGTGTTTGTGCATAAGCCACTAATTCAATGTACTTCTTCTAAGCATTTATGGGATGCATAATACAGTTGTAATAGGGCCCTGATGTACAGTGCATCTAGCCAAGTTAGTGCTGAGAGACTTGAAATCTAGCGCACTGACCGAGAAAAAGCACTGTAGCCTGCCTATATGAAGCGAGAATAAATATATACATCATCAAGAACCATTGAACTGGTTAAATGGGACTTGATATTGTGCAGATCACCTTTTGCAACACCTCATATATTTGTAAAAATATGTACCGTACTGGTTTATTTTACAAGATTGTATGCAGCCATATCCTCCCACACATATTTTTTTGGCACAGCTGGAAATAGTTGTGAGGCCACAGATTATAAATTGATTCTCGGGAGAGGCAGGCGTCTTTGATATGGTCCAATAACGAGATTGAACGATCTGTCCATGTTACGCATTTCGTCAGGTCATTAATCCTCATCAGACTCCCCCTACAGATGGTTTAAAATTAGTTTAAATGCATGCATGGGTGTCAAAATGCCCAAAAACGAAACGGGGGAGAATAAAACTGAACTTAAAACGTATTCTCGATCATTCTCCGAATAGAGTGAAAAGGTTTCGCCTGTATCCGCACCGCAGTAGTACCCCACAATAACCGGGAAGTGTGAAGAATGAGGGCTGTTGCCTGTTTCTCTCCAGTCGGGTCCATCGCGGGACAGACAGGCAGCCTGTTACCCCTTCCTGTTTTTCTTGTGAGGGCCAGCATCAAACAGCCTCTGGCTCTGCGCGGGCTTGTGGCTGCGCGGCGCGAGGCATGCTTCTAATCAGATTGAGCAGGGGGGACAGAGGCCAAGCCTGTGGGGATAAAGGGCCAAGTGTGGTATAGAGAGGGGCAGGAGGGCTGGAGTGTGCGCCTAACAAAAGCTAGGGGCTAATTTATGACCCCCAGGACAGAGGAGGGTCTGATCCGACCGAGCTCCTGCCCCGTGAGGGGTTCCCCCGCCTGGGCTCAACACCCTCTGATCCCATCCTGGAGTAAATCAACCACTCAAAGCCGTGACAGGGAGAGAGCTGCCCATGAAGCTTACTATGGTCTCCCACTCGCTCGCTCCCCGGGCCTGGTACAAATCAATTGGTTGTCATACAAGACGCACAAAAGGAGTGACAGACGGAGCGAGAGAGGAAATAAGGGACTCTCTTGAAGGACGATCTATACGGCGGTGTACGCAGTCAATCTACAAGCTCACAATGTGTTGTGAGCTTGTAGATCGAGTGTTTTCGGCACGCAACCCACCCATTGTAGGACGGAGCATAAGTTAAGCATGAGTCAAAGGAGCCCAGAGCGAGACGGAAAACACTCTGGCTCTTATCAGTGTATGATCTGAGTTATGTTTTCATGGGCAGACACACTGGCAGACCACTGAGCATACTTCAACGTGCACGCGCAGACACACAATGGCAATACCAGGCACTATTAGTATTAGGATAAACAGATAGAGTGATGACTTCAGAAATGCTCTGTACTTTATTACACTCAGTGATTGTGTCTGTGGTTTCTCCTGGGAGAGCTGTACGTCTGTGCATGATGTTTTGTTTGCTCAGTCGCTTTTAAAGCGAACTGGACTGTGTGACACTGTGACAGTGTCCCGAGGTCTGACAAATTACATCCATTCAGGCAGGGTGTTCCTTAAAGTATGAATTGTACATCTGTCTTCCGACAGCTTTATGAGCTGAATTCACTCATTTTATTGGATGCAATATTTCACAAGTTATTTTTGGTAAATAAGAGGATACTTATCATTGAGCAAGGTTAACGGTTTGCAACAAATATAGCCTTGACAGCTACATAAAAAAGAAAGAAAAAAGCGTATCTATTAAGAATCGTGGGATACAAATTTAATTAAAAGAAGAAGAGAGATTTGGTGTGGGAGAGAAAAAGCCCTGGGAGACTCCAGTCAGCAGTCAAGTTGTAAAATACTCCAGGGTTTCAGCCTACTGTGTGAAAGTGTACAGTTGGCAAGAAATGCATTTCTCCCTCTTCCCAGGACACCTACAGAATGTCTCAACAACCTTGATTGGAAGACAGTCGGCTTTGAACTTTGGACTCGACCTGAACCCCCCCCCATTATCCAAGTCTGCATGCTTCCACCCTTGGCCGGTTCTGTCCCGTCCTCTCCTCCTGACCCTGGCCTCTTGTGTCCCTGCTCTGGTTTGGCCCAGCAGAAACATAAATCATAAACCCCTTTCCTCCTCCGAAAGCGGAATCGTGCTGACGTAAGCTCAGAGGCTCCGAGTACAAAAGCGAAATACAGTTAAGTAACCTCTCGGGGCTCTGGCGCCTCTTCTTCTCAGAGGAGCCAAACCCGCAGTACACACACTCATCCGGGCAACTGTTCATGCCTCATTAGGGTCCGTTAAAGCATTGTGATACATCCAGGGCATTATCTTGTCCAAGCCACACTACACCAAACCAATGACAAATAGCAAATAAAGCTGTCAGGCTCACAATGCGTTTGCTTATTATATAAATCTTTTGGCACATTTTGCCAAATTTGCTCTACATAGGCGCATTTTTTAATGAAATTGTTAAACTGTGATATTACCAAACACATAAATACCAGACATACTGTATCAGGCAGTCTACATTTCCACAAATGGAAATACATATTACATACAATACATTTAATTCAGTCTGACCAAGCAAGCAGGGATAAAACATTTCCCCAGCGGCCATAAAAATAACTGACCAGAGGGGGGTAATAATAAAAACAGAGCCCCTTCAACCCCCCAGCAAATCCAACCCTGAGCAGGGACGTCTGTACACGGCAGTGTGGTGGTCCCTGATTCAGCACATCATCATCATGACCACTTGCCTACTGTCAATGTGCGCCATCACTTAACTCTGGCGTAAAGATGTAATTATACCCATAAAGCTAATGGCACAGCGGGGCGAGGGGCTCTGCTGCGCCGAGGCCTCTGAGCCAGAGTGGCGTGTGTGTGTGTGTGTGTGTGTGTGTGTGTGTGTGTGTGTGTGTGTGTGTGTGTGTGTGTGTGTGTGTGTGTGTTCAGCACACATCCTCCGCCGGGGGAGCACATGGTTCCGATTAGCCGGAGAGAACAAAACACGCAACAAAACAATAGAAGCGTTCTAGTGTTTTGTGTTGCTGTAGCCCTTGTGGGCAGAGCAGTACCAAGCCTATCTCCAACCACAGGCGAGCAGCGCACAGAAATCCGAGGAATGCCTCCTCAGAACTGCAGCTATATAGCACTGACAGGCGCGCCATTGGAAAGTCAAAACTCACAGGCGGAGAATATAGGCCGCGAAGTCGAGCGTAACTCGATTTGACAGCTGGCAACGTTTGTGCGTCCAACAGTGAACGGTCGTGTATCTCAGACGTAAACATATTGGGTGCGCTTGTGAATGATGGCGTTTGTCAATAACAATTTATCTTCGTTCATTTTGTGGTTCCAGTAGGGCACTTTTCTCAACGTCTCTGTTTGTTGTGAAAGCAAAACCATCAAATGTTGGGATAAAAACAGAGGTCTGGGCACGGAGAGGGGGGTTGTGGGAGAGGAGCGTTATCCACGTGAATTCAAGTGTGTAGGGTAACTGCAGTCTGTCCTCTCACATATATATCAGGGAGCATGAAACATGTGTACCCCTGGGAGTTATACATCACTTTGACGGGACTCATAGTATACAAGTGGACGAGCATACTGTAGCCGAGGTCTCCTTTTTGACAGCTAGAGCACAGAGGGCTATAGCCAGACTTGCATTAACTTCAGTAAAATGAAGAATGTATACGCTGATAAATCTCCCCTTACTCCTCTTCCTCTGAAATGGCGGCGGAACGAGAGGGAATCGTAAGTCACTCGGATCCACTAAGGGGTGGAAAGTAACTAAGTACATGCACTCAACTCAAGTACAATTTGAGGTATTTGTACTTTACTTGAGTATTTCTACTGTTGGTCCGTGGAGGTATTGCATGTGGTATCTGACCATACTGATTTGTTATTTATTTTCTTTCCGCTGAGAAACCGTGAACTGAATGACCTGGTGACCTATGATGAACATCCATTTAGTCATTTACTGACAAGTTGGAGGTCAAGAAATTCAACAGAAAAAAGGGAGTTAGAATCTCAAGAGGAAGAAGTGCACTGGATTGTCTCTTGTCTGGTTGAGTCATTAGGACATTATTAGTAGTCCATGGACCATTGGTAGAGAAACTGTGGGGTGTATACACATGGGATGCATAGCAAGTGTTACAAA
>OOFJ01109284.1:0-13989 GCA_900323375.1 Benthosema glaciale
ATTATTATTATTATTATTATTATTATTATTATTATTATTAGTATTATTATTATTATTATTATTATTATTATTATTATTATTAACTAATAACATATGCAAGGCTTGGGAATTAATGTTCTATGTGTTTGAAATGGAGTCTGGGCACCTTTGGTGCATGACATAAGTAAAGAATCTATCCATCTATCCATCTTTATCTGATCTATCTATGTTGTTAAGGACTATACGAACTGGGCAGAAGGGCGGCCTGAACAAAATACGAAGGAATGTGTGATGATCAGGGGGGGCGAGTGCCACGAGTGTCATGGAAAGTGGCATGCCACAAATGACTTCCCCTGCAGCGAACGTCTATCCTTCACATGCAAGAGCATACCTGGTAGGCGGCCGCAGCAAGATGGATACACACATGAGAAGCAATTAAACAAATCTCTTCAACACAGTAAAATCCTCCGAGTTAATTTAACTCCAGAGTATAGGTTCCATTCAAAATGCACAATTCTATCTGCCTAGCCTAGAATACATAATAATAATATAGTGACACTTTGCAACTGTTTATAAACATTCATCCAATTATGCGACAGTTTTCTGAGGCATAATACACAAAGTTTGGTACCAGAAAAAACAAAATTGTGTATCCTAAAAAAAATATCTTTCCCTGCAGATAACCTGATCCTAATCAAAAGGAATATGACCTGGTTCGATGCTGTGGATTACTGCAGGGCGAACCATGATGACCTTGTCTCCGTCCAAAATGCTTCAGAACAGGAACGGGTCCGGCAACGAGTCAAGATGGCCGACACTCCCCACGTGTGGCTGGGCATGCACTACTCCTGCCCTTTTGACTTCTGGTTCTGGCTCAGCGACGACGACTCCTGCTACCGAAACTGGGCCCCAGGGAACGGAACGGGGTCGTGCGGGATGGCTGTAGCTGTGGAGCGTGGGGGGAACCAGTCTTGGGTCCACCTGCATCACGACAACAAATTCAATTTCATCTGTGTGAGAAAGTAGTTCTAAAATGGATGCTTCATTGATGTGTGTGAATGTTGGGGTATAAACCCACTATTTATGAAAAAATACCAAAGCCTTTCCTGATTGTAGATTTTGGTAGACTTTCACTATGTTGTTTAGCATGGCCAATACTACCAGAACCAAGTGAAAAATCATTTGTATCATTTTTTTCTAGATATACAATACAGCGGTGCGTTATAAGCCTGCCATCTTGGAAATTACCCATCTCCCGAAGATATATTTTCCTAAATGTGTAGCATGTTCTTAAGCATGTCCAGAGGTACTAGAATAAGTTGAAAATTACTTTGCAAATGTTTTCCCATTTGAGATATGGCCATTTTAATCTCCGTCTGGACGCAATCTTGAAAATGGCTAGACTTTTAGTATGTTATTTAACATGCCAAAGACGACCAGAATCCATTGAAAAAACTTTTGTATCCATTTTTTGGGGGTTAAACCATATATTGATTCACCTACACAGTTACAAGAGATTTGAGGGATGTATGTCATAGGTTATTATGAACCCATATGGTTATATATACATACGCTATTATTTTTGTAATAGCGGGAAATAACACAAAGTAATCCCTGAAAGATGTCAAAATTTGCTTTGTTTTTTCCATAAACTTTCCTTTTTACATATTTTGTGATTATTTTGTTTTTTATTTTATTTTTTTATGTTTGTCAATCTCATATCCATAGTTGTGGGCTATTATATATTAGGCTTAGTGAGATCGAAACGTTGTCATTTTTTTTCAATAAAGTAATCCTTTACCAAAAAATGGTGTGCAGGCCCTACCTCCTTCAATGATTGCTTAATTGGCCCTGCACCCACTGTCGAGGTGCATGTAAATAGGTATGCTCTGCTATTAAAACATGAACACAGTCCGTCTCTATTCTGGGCTTGTAAAAAGTGTTACAAAGTAGAGAACCCCTTGAAAAGGCTGTCTGCACAAAGGGTTACAGAATCGCCTCCATGCTGGCCATGGACTTCCACAATGCCAATTATTTGTTTAGAATCTAAATGAATGCATGAGTGCACCTCAGTGTTAAATTGGCAATTCATTTTCCAAAATGTTACAAATTTAAATATTTGGAAAATGTTTTAAGTAAGGTCTAATATTTTGATTACAAATTTCTACAAATTACGAAACCTGTATCCAGTCATTTTGGGGCTTAAACAAGAAGTTGAAGGATAAAATTAAGTCTGGAAATGATGTCCCGTGCATGTTCACATCATGTATACTTTACAGATTACTTTACTTTACAGATATTATTACAGTGGGCTGGTGCAGTTATGTGAAAAGCTTAGTGTGCAATATTTGAGAAAACACTGACACCTATTGGGCTTTTTCAAAACTTTTCTGTGTTTAGCAGTGGGGATAAATGGTTCAACAGGTTGCAGCTCAGCCTCAACTGAAGCGGTTTCAGCAGCTTTTAGTTTGTTCTGCTTTTTATTGTCCCTTACCTTCCCGAAAACAGGGGTCCACCCATAACTCTGACGGTCAATTGTTCCGAAGGGTCGCTGTTCCGAAGGGGAAACAGCTGCTGTCAATTAGTGACTATAGGCCTACTAGGTGGCTACCTTAACTTGTTTAAGGTTTTCCCAATGAAGTGATTGATTCCTTAACCAAATTGGTTTAGGCCAAGATTCTCAAACATTTTCAAGGAACCCGAAATTCATATAGTAGGCCTATTTTGTCGTAGACTCCCATATATAAAATATTGTATGCCAATTGACATACAATTGCCAGCACCAGGGCCCCCCAATGAATACAATTTGTCAAGAGTTTTTTTTTTTGTCTAAAAGTAAAAGGGCTTATAAAATGCTATTAGCATTTATGTTCAGAGAATGGCATTTAATATTAAATCAATTCAGAAAATCTATAATTAAATTGTATTAGCATCTTTATCGTGATAGAGGCCCAACCTCTGTGAAATGGGTCCTGATCCTCAGTGGTGGAAAGCCAGGTGAATTGATCTGTCAAAGCAGACAGTGAGTGAACCCTTAGACAGAAAGAAGACAAAAAGAAACAATAGAGCACGCACATCCAAAACTAAATGACAGAACACAGACTAGACATACTATTACGTAGATAAAGTAAACTAAGGTGCACCTGTATTCACTAATGAACTTAGGTACTTCAATATGATTTAATCGAACAAGGAATACACAGGGGTCCAAAGTAGCAAGGAACATATACTGTAGCAGTCCTGATTTGCTGTCAGGCTGACTGCATGATTGATTTAAAAATGTATTTCACATTATATAGAATGGGTACATTTCAAACGAAAGCACAAGTCAATGGTCAAGAGTAAATCTGGCCTTAAAGCTTAACAAACAGCTAACTCCTCCCGACAGGCAGGCAGAGTGCAGCTCCAACCTACTGTAAAGGACAAACAAGCGATCAGCTGCCATGACATGTTCCTGTAAACAATCATAGAAACAAACTATACAAAATTAAAATACATAGAGGCCACATGTAGCCTATATTTTAAATAATAATAGTATTATACTATCAAATCTGTGAATCCTTCCATCTTTACTCTGGTCCTAACTTAAGCTCTCATTTCCAACTCACACTCACAAAAGTGGACTTTTCAAAGTTGTGGAGTACCTCATGCATGCCCAAGTCCACTTGTAGAGCTTGCCCCTTTTTGTATTTTTATCGGATATAATCTTTCATTTTAGGCTACATGAAAAACTAATGAATTGCTGCTGAGTAGCATAGTATAGCCTACTATCAGTGGTTTTCAAGTGGGACCACCAGTAGTCCTTGAGGAATTCCAGGTGGTCCCTAGATAAAAGAGTTGTAACTATAAGAGTTACAACAATATTGTTAAACATCTGTATTTGTAATTTAAATTTGTAATTTAAATCTGTAATTTACAAGACAATTTGGCCTATGGGATGTAGAAGATTTTTTTAATCGTTTGGCTCTGCCTGTTATCTCTCCCATGGTGCCAAACAACATCAATCCAGTATGGAATCGTGCAACTTGCAATGACAACACAACAACATATTATTTTGGGTCTGAGATGATAAATGTCATCAAATGGTGGTCCCCCTGGCTCAAATGCAGAATAAATAAAGGGCCTTGATCAAATGAAAAAGGTTGAAAAGCTTTAAACCACGGATCTACCTGCTTTGGCTCTGGCCTGGGCAGAGGAGGAGAAGGAGGTGGAGGGAGAGGGAGGAGGGAGAGGGGGAGGAGGGAGAGAGAGGACTGTCACCCTGACTGCCTGGCGTCACTACAGTACATTGAAGGAGCTGAAGGAATAAAGGTCTCTGCAGCTGCACTGCAGGCTGTGTCCTGGCCGCAAATTGACCTGTGACCATGGGCGATCCACACACACATGCGGTGTTCTTCGAGTGTCCACGCAGCCTGGACACAGAGCAGAAGAAGAGAATAGAAAAGTACTTCCAAATTCGCCGCAGATCCGGCGGAGGGGATTGCGGACAGCTGAAGAGCGTCACTGATAAACTGTATGCGATTGAGTTTAGAGATAAAACAGGTGAGTTAATTAAATCAAATGGGGAAAACATCAGGACTAAATAAATGCACATGACAACACGACGTAACAACACACACGCCACGCATTAAATTCGTCTGGGATCATTGTTGGCTGTTGTCGTGTAGCCTAATAAAGGAAAGTGAAAGTAAATCTGTGCAAGTTACTGCAATAGCACTTTGTTAGTCAACTGCTAAATAACTTAATTGCACAGATCTGCAGATTTAAAACAACGATGTCATAAAATGATTAATAATGTAGCCTATTGGTGTCCTACAAAAAATATAGTGGATATTTTCAGATTTAAAAGTAGGACTATTCGAAAATTAAGTTTCACTTTCACATTTGAAGATGACACTGCAGTTAAAGTATGTTGTTTGTTTCTCTTTCTCTATTTTGAGAGAGACAGACAGCCCAAAACTGATTTCACTGCAAATTGGTAGCCTGCATTATTGTAGACCAGTGGCATAGCCTACCATTTTGAAACAGTAGAGCTACAGTATGGACCAGAGCTAGCCTACCATCACAAATCACTAAATCAGTTACCACTTACCACTTTCTTTTTATCTTTTATAAATTAACGCAAATCTGTACTGGGGGTCCCTGGCACAAAACCTTTTCAGATGGGGGCCCACTGCCTCATACATAGGCCTATGAATTATGGTGGTGAGAACCAACTGTTGTAGATGGTAGCTATAACACCTCTCCCCTCATCTCTTCTCTCAGATCAAGAGCGGGTTCTGCAAAAGTCTCAACACACAGTGGACTTGCCTGACGGGCCTCTGGCATTCACTGTCCAAAGCAGTCCCGGTCCCTCCACCACATCCACTCCCCCCAGCCCTGCTCCTCGCACCCTGTCACCCACCACACCCACTGCTGCCAGCCCAACCCTCAGACTGTTTGCTACTTCAGTGGAGGTGAGGCATTCAATAGAGCACCGAAGTCCTGACGTCACTCGCTCATCGCGTGGTTCACAGAAGTCATTTCTCTATGGAGAATAACATGGGGTCCTCTTAAAATCGTCTAGTAATATATATAAGCATTGTGGCCCAAAAGTAAACAACCCGTCTCTGCGTTATTGTTGGGGAGGTGTCTCTGTATCGTTTACGACCGTCAGTCACTCATGATAGTCTGTTTCTAGCGAAAATGTGACTAATTCAGCAGCAATAATATTGGTATTGTCTCTCAGTCAGTTGATTTTTCATATCCACATGAGTGTAACGGCCAGGATGATTTGTTTATATTTCAAACACAGTTCTTATTTGAGGCGATCTAAAATCCCCCTAGGCGATTACAATGCGAATACAAAAATACATGAACCTGGCGAAATGTACCCTCTACCGATATTGACGTCAGACTTTGGTTCTGTATAGCAAACAATGCACAATCACTTGTTTTACTGAGAATAAGGTTAGGATAAATAAGGTTAGGCATGGTTTAACTGGGGTTAAGTTTAGGAGAAGGTTTTGGCACCGTTTTACCGTCAGTAAAACGGTGCCGTTTTTTGTCATGATTTGTAAACTCAGCTGTTGGCTTTGTCCGAGGCTTATACAGGTCTTTAAATAAATACTTATTGAAACGTCTATGGGATAAATTAATTGGAAATTCTCTTCTGGTGCCCTCGTCGTTCTGAAAGGGGGCGGGACTGCAATGCTCTATTGACTTCACAAACCCTGAAAATGTTAACCACTACTCCTTTACAGAGTCCCCACCTCTCTCACGAAGTACACCTTGAGCCATACCTTGTTCGGTACCTCGAGGACTGCCCCAGGCCCTGGAAGAAGCTACAGGATGAACTCTCCTCTGTAGGGTGTTGTGCACAGCTCCAAACAGCCGCAGGTAGCGTTTCGGTCAGGAGGTCATCCCAAAACCAAACCGGCCTGGGCGTGGAGGAGGTCACACACTGGAGGGCTGAGGTGGAGAGAGTCTTTGGCCGGGTTAAAGAGCATTACACCTGCCACTTTGAGGTGGACACACACAAAGTCAATCTTCTCCTTCAGCCTGGTAGTCAGCCCACAGATGACGTCAGGGTGTACAGCCAGGTCGAAGAGTCTGTTGTGGTGGCCGTTGTTGTCGGGGAGTGTTCCAAAGTTCAAGCCAGGCTGAGGGACCTCGAGGACCCAAAGGTCAAGGGTCAAGGGTCAGTGGTCAGTCAGAAGCAGACCTTCACCCGCGGACTGGGTGCAGCCAAACTTAGACTCCTGTGGGATGAAATAGAAAGTGGCCTGAAATTGTTTGTTCCTGGTGTGACGGTCAAGCCGGGAGGCGAGGGACAGTTAGTTTTGGAAGGCTCTGTGGGAGAGGTTTGCAAAGCTGGAGAGTGGATCTCCAAGAAGGAGGACCTGGTGGTGGAGAAGGTGGTGGCTGAGGTGAGCCCTCTTCTCTTGAACCTCCTCAGAAAAGCATATGGTGGTCCTGGGGAGCTTAGGGACCTGTTAGGGGTTGGTGGTGAGGTTGAGATTGAGTTAGGTGACACAGAGCTACGACTTTATACACTCTCTCCTGATAAACTGGATGACATAGAGAGGGCATTTCGAAGCGAGTTCAAGGAGGTAAAGGTTGAAGTTCCGAACTGCTCTGCTGTGCCTTCTGATCTTAGGGCAAAACTTGAGTACAGGCTCAATGAGTTGAACCATGGAAGATGCAAGGTTGTGCACAGGTTTGGCTCAGGCAGTACAGTTTACCTCCTAGGTCACGCCAAAGAGGTTGACGAGCTGAATGAAGTGATCATACAGTTCATTCTGGACCTGTCCAGTGTAGAAGGAAGAGTTGATCTCCCGTTCACAGAAATAGCCGACTGCTTACCTAAATTGCTGCAGCTGAATGGCTTCGACCATTCAGGGGTGACCTTCCATCCTTTATCCTCATCCTCCAGCCGCAGCGTAGTGCTGGCGGGTCCATCCAGTCAAGTAACCCAGGTTAGGAATAGTCTGGGTCCACTTCTGGACTCCCTGACTCGAGAGACGGTTAACATTGAGCTGCCGGGGGCACTGCGTTACTTACAGAGCCCTCCGGGGAGAGAGACGCTGCAAAACGTTGGCAGCTCTCACCATTGCCTTATACAGCTTCAGGAGGGCTTGGTATCAAGTGCAGGTCCGAGTCAAGGAGGAAGCACAACACTCGCAAGTTACCAACTTGGGGCGCTGCAGATTCTGGTCTGCCAGGGCGACATCACCAAAGTGCGGGCCGACGCCCTGGTTAACGCGGCCAACGAGGACCTGGACCACGGCGGGGGTGTTGCCGCAGCACTCAGCCGTGCAGGAGGTCCGGAGGTCCAGAAAGAAAGCAGAAATCTAGTGAAGCAGCACGGTAAAATTGATACCGGCGACGTGATGGTGACCACGGGAGGAAACCTGCATTGCAAGGTCCTCCTTCACGCCGTCGGGCCTATAGCAGGAAGAGTGAAAGGAATGGAGAAGGTCTTATTGGAAAAAACGGTCACGACCGCTCTGAATTTAGCGGTGACCATGGAGCTTCAGTCCATAGCTTTACCTTGCATCAGCTCCAATATATTTGGGGTCCCTGTTAAGTTGTGTGCAGAGGCCATTGTGACTGCCGTGCGGGACTTTGCCAGTCAGAAGCATTCCCTGAATACGGTCATGCTGATTGATAACAGAGGGGAGGTAGTGAGGGTCTTGCGGGACGCCTGTGACAGGCTTCTCAGCTGTAGGGATGTGGGACAAAGTGCTCATCATGGGTTCCAAAGAGGTCTCACCGATGCTACTACTGCCCCAAACGAAGCAAGCAGGGCCGCAGCGGGTGGTGATGTCAGCTGCTGTGTCCAGGTGGAGATCGTTCAGGGAGTCATCGAAACGCAGCAGGTGAGAGTCAATAGATATCACTGTTTTGCAACATGCAACACAGAACTTGTTTATCCCAAACTGTTACTATTCTGGGAACGAAAAAAGTTCCAATGTAGCCAGAGGAGTTATTAAATAATTATGTATTTATAAACCCAACAGACAGACTTGACCACTCTTGACCACACAATATCCCAGTTTTGGGCATGTAATTATTTTAGTTTTTCCAAAAATAGCGTATTATAGCAGGTCTATGAATAACAGATAGTTAGAACATGTTGCATTGAGAGGTTTCAACCTGACAGCAGTGATGAACTACTACTTGGGCCAGTGCAGCATACGTTGGATGGATCTCCCCCCCACACCTTTTTGACTGCCTTACTGTTTTTCTAGGTGGATGCTATGGTTGCTCCTATGGTCAGCCATGATCCTGTCTCCACCCGCGTGGGGAACGCGTTGTCCTGTGTTGTCGGACCTCAGCTGACAGCACAGTTCCACAGAGAGGCTGGGGGAGCTACGCTTCCCGGTGACATGGTTTTGGTGGAGGGCTTGTCTGGGCTCCCCTGTAAGGGGGTGTACTTCCTCAATCTATGTCCATGGGACAACAACCCACACGGAACAGCAGTTAAGGTGAGGGTGTAGGATTTGTGTGTGCATGTGTGTGCGTGCGTGCGCGTGTGTGTGCATGCATGTTTACTTGTGGATGTCAGAGATAAGAGTGCCTATGGAAGTATTTTATATATTTCTGATAAATGAACTTTGACCGAATGTCCTTTCTGAACTAACCTGGGTGAACCAGGTTCTGAGGCAGGGCATCCGCAGCATTCTGGCATCGTGTGAGAGCAAAGGCTTCGGCTCCATGGCGTTCCCTGTCTTGGGGACAGGTGCTGCCCTGCGTTTCCCTCATCACGTCGCTGCCAAGGTTGTCTTGGAGGAAATCCGCAGTCATGAACAGAACCGATCCAGTAGAACACCATGTTTGGCCCGCATTGTAATCCACCCCCATGACAAAGAGTCTGCCAAGGTGAGCAAAGACTAGTAGGCCTACTAATGTTATGTTACTTGAGATTTTAGTTATTTTATTAATAAAGTTTATTTTTGTTGGGATTGGTTGGGATTTGTTTTTGGGATTAGTTGGGATTTGATTAGCGGTAGGAGTTTGGCTAGTAGTAGGGACCGGGTTTTGGTTAGGACAGTAGGCGTTGGGTTAGTACATTACTACTAGTTTATCTGATTCAGAACCCCATGGGAAAGGGGTTAAATTTGGTTCAGATGATCGTTGCAAATCAATGCAGTTTATTCGAGCAAAGATCGCAGAAATACGAGCACTGAAGTATCGTCACAGTAATTAAACTTTCTAACCATTAACTTGTTAACACACTTCATGAGATACTAGGGTTAATTGTATCTCAGAGTATAAAGTTCAAAGAGCCACAGTAAAGCTGTCAGGTTGCTTTTAAAAGCCTATAATATATATATACCGGTATATATATATATTATGGATGTGTTTGTTAATATTATGCAGCTAAATTGGGCAGAGGGAATAACTGGGGTTCTACTTTATATTTAGGTTGTCGCTGCAGTGCTGCACTGATTGTAGGACTATCAATATAAATGTATTTATTTTATCTTACCATATAGTCACCCTGTGTGTGTGCGTGCATGCGTGCGTGCATGCGTGTGCGTGCGTGCCTATATACTGTAGTATAACATTCTTGCCTCTGTTTGCTTTGAACTGACTTCAGGCTCTGCAGGCTGCTCAGGGTTCTCTGCATCTCAGAGGCTTCACAAACGATGCCCAACCAGATCAGGGTGGGTATAGACTAGAGACTAGCTTGCGGCCCGTTTAAATATTTGGCCTATTACCTTTTCAACAAGTGTTGCTTGACATAAAATAAAAGAAGTAAGTTGTGTGACCATTAAGTACAGAATACTGTAAACGAACGGAAAAAGCGCTTCGGGCGAAACCTCTTAACTCCATTGGACGGTCAAAGTGTCTGCTACTGTAAATCAACTAACTCCACCACCTCTCCCCCTCTCATGGAAGTAATTGACAACAATTATTATATAAACACTAAACACCAACTTTGATGAGGCAGTATTGATTCGTTTTCTAAATATAAATATAATATTTCTTCCCAGCAGCAGATATAATGATATTCCTCTCTCTCTTTTAGCTTCCTTTTATCGCCATGTCTCCTCGACCCAACACGAGGTCACGTCCATGCTGGGCACCATCAAACTTCAGCTGGTCTGTGGTGACATCATTCATGAGACCTCTGATGTCATCATCAACACAACTGACTTCTCCAACCCGCCACTGCAAGCAGGTACTAAATACCCCCATATCAGCACGCTAAAGGTGAACAACAGACCTAACAGTATGATGTATGGTGTAAATATACCATAATTCCACCACATCAGTCCCGATGAAAGACACTATTGTTCAAGGCCTGATTGTACAAACTTCAGGTCACGTATATTTAGTATCTGCATCTTACGGAACATCCCTGGTTATTTCCACAGGCGTATCCAAAGCCATCGTGACTGCTGCAGGGCCCAGCGTCCAAGCAGAACTGACACAAGGTGCGTCTGAAATTTTGACTTGTTACTAACAATGCTGGAGAGATGATTTATTATTGTTTTTTATGAGACAATTGCTATATTATAGAGATGATTTGTTATTATATGAGATTGACAATAATATTGTCAATACTGGCTTTGACTCAGGAGGTAGAGCAGGTCGTCCAATGATCCATGGGTCGGCGGTTCGAATTCCGGCTCCTCCTGTCTACATGTCGAAGTGTCTTTGGGCAAGACACTGAACCCCAAATTGCCTCCAATGAGTTGGTCGGTGTGTGAGCTTGCCACCATTGGTGTGTGAATGTGGGAAGTGAGGACGCTGGCGTCGTCTGTTCGCCGCTTCACCTCCCAATGTATGAATGAATGAACCATTGTAAAGCGCTTTGAGCACTTGGAAAAGCGCTATAAGAATGCAATTCATTATTATTATTAATATGAATGGATGGTTAGCCATTATTACGCTTTTTCAGTCAACCACAGACATGTTTTTTAATGTTTAACCCTTGAAAAAAAAACAGGGCAAGCATCCTCATGTCCAAAACTGTTACTGTACCTATTAGGAATCAAATTCAAAAGTAGCAAAAGTAATATTGCTTCGTTTCGAGCTTGTGGATTGTGTGTGACGCTGTAGTGTATGGCATTCAAAAAAAGTTCACAGATAAAATATAAGTCATAATATACATAAGTCGTTTATGCCTGACAATACTGTATATAGCAACATGGGCTTTTAAGAAAATCGTTATGATGTATAAGACGTTATTTTGCCTTGGGTCTAAATTAATGGGTTCATTTTATTTTTATGGGAAAGTGCAATAATATAATTTATAATCCCCTGGGCCCGGGGTCCCCCCCACTGATGATTTGCACATGAACTCTGTTCTAACTATGTTTTCATAGGATTGTGTGATTCCCCCCTATTTTATTTTATCTATTTATTTACTATGTACTCTTACAGTATTTTTAATGGTGCATCCTGATGTTTTTATAATGGATTGAAATGACTTGACTGGACTATGACGGACTGAGAGTTTATTCCATGAAGTTGCCCCTTCAGTGTTCCTCTTTTATTTATTTATTTGTCTTTTCTCTCTTGTTTATACTGCTGTATGTTGTTATGGTGCACTAAACGTAATTTCATTGTATGTCTCGTACAGTGACAATAAAGATCTTATCTTTTTGTGTGTCAGTTGGCGTTCCAGCAGACCTCATGTGCTCTACCGGACCTGGTCAGCTGAGGTGTAAGAGCATCATTCATGCTAGTTTCAAATGTGATTCTCAGAGGATTCACAAGATCTGTGGAAAGATACTGACGACGTGTGAGAGCAAGGGCTACCGCTCAGTGTCCTTCCCAGCCATCAATACTGGTATGTACATGTATGTGTGTGTGTGTGTGTGTGTGTGTGTGTGTGTGTGTGACGATATTATGATATCCAAAATCCCAGAATATATCTAGTCTTATATCACAACGATATCAATATAATATCAATATACTGGTTTTTACGTTTACGGCCCGGGATACTGTTGGAAAAGCAGTGTAGCTTGCAATCAATATTTGTCATTTTGTTATGCATTTTGCCATGTAAAATAGAGGCATTTTAAATACAAAATACAAATTTACAGAAAGGCAATAGTTTTTTCCTTCCTTTTTTTTTGTAAATTAATGAATTAAATTAAGGAGACACATATGACATGTCTATTTAAGGAGACACATTTGGAAATGCAGTCTTGTTTACTCAGTGTTTCTCAGTGAAGTCAACTAAAGACAGCCACCAGAGGGCGACATAACATTAGAAATCACAATTTAGGCCGTTTTTGTTCATTGTACATATAGGCCTACAGTAATATAGCCATATAGTAGGTCTTCTGGTGTATAATAGGCTTAGCCATGTCTGTTATCTGTATTTGTGTGTCTTTTCATTTTACATTCCCAGGTGCAGGACATATGGACTTTTTCACTGCTTGCAAGGCCATG
Source organism: Benthosema glaciale (assembly GCA_900323375.1). NCBI lineage: Eukaryota > Metazoa > Chordata > Actinopteri > Myctophiformes > Myctophidae > Benthosema > Benthosema glaciale. The sequence continues at coordinate 12,874 of OOFJ01109284.1, forward strand.
CTGGATGGCATGGCCTCAGCTGTGAGGGACTTGAACCCGAATATTCTGTCTCTTATCCGCATCGTCATACTACAGCAGCCTGTCTTCCAGGCCTTTAGGTCAGAACATTATCTTTTTACCATTAAAATAAACACATGGAAGTAGAGAACAAAGGGAGTCCAGGTTACTGTATGCTGTGGTTTGAACAAGTCTACCACTGCACTGTTTTTTACTATGCTTGGCATTCATTTAGTTATTTTATAGTTCTTTTCTATAAATGACCAGAGTGATAACTCACAGTATCTGCTGTGCAGATACTGTAGGAGTTATCGCCTCACAGCCTCATATTTTCTTTGATATATGAAAATGTAGGCCTACATAATATACAGTGTATAACTCCAACAACCTTTTCTGTTGTTCTTGTAGATCAGAACTGGGATATCGCTTTGGACAGATCGCCCCTCGGCCCACCCTGATAGGTCTGTTTTATAGGGCCAGAAAACCTTAAAGGACCATACTGGTGGCGGGCAATAAATAATAGCTATATAGTGTTGGACATAATTATCATACATAAATATACCTAGAGCATTTTACTGTGATTTACATATTTTTTACATTTCACGTTTGTTTATAGTTTCTAGAAAGTCACTCAAATGTTACCATTTTATCTGTTGGATAAACATATATTTGTGTGGTATATACACCTTGAATGTTTGAATTTCAGTTCTATAAAAAACCCACATTTTCCAGGGGCTTTTTGTCTTTTCAAATAGACATGTGCTTTAAAATTGATTCAATAACGTAACTTTGACCAAAAATAACAACACACAGTAACATTTAGTACATTTAGAATTTTAGATCAATTGGCTAAACATGCCAGACCACCAGTAAGGTATAATATTGGAATATTTGCCAATGATGTGGGTACAGAAACTGATAAGCTGTGTTTTTTTTTCTCCCCCTCTCTCTTTCTTAATCAATCTTTAATTAACCCATATAGAAAAAGCAAAACACGTACTTAAAAAAATGCGTAAGTCAGACACCTTCCAAGGCCCTGACGGCCCTCCTTCAACTCCTCCGGGCCCGGTGGGCCCCTGGAGGCCGCAGCAGGCCGCGCTGTGTGTGGTGGGGCCCACC
>OOFJ01109292.1:7613-18563 GCA_900323375.1 Benthosema glaciale
CTATAAAAATCGCGAAGAGCGAAGGGCTCAGTCCGCAGCCTTGCTTCGTACCTCGTTCTAGCTTGATTTTGTCCGATAGATAGCCGTTTACCTTTACCCGAGCAGTTGAGTTGTTGTACAGTACATTCTGTTCTGACATTCTATAGTTGATCTTTCACTTTTTAAATAAACTTTATTGAAATTTCATCAGGATTTACAAGTCAGTCAGTCATACATATTACATCAAATTGGCATTTTGAATACAGTACAAAATCACTCCATCCTTCCTCTACAATGTCTACCTTCTGACTGATACCTGTCCATTTAAACTCCAGACGGGCCTGCCCCAAACTTATTAGTGCAGCCGCCGTGTCTAAATTTGGGATTCTGGGGCTATAGACTGACCACCATTCCATTGTGAAACAAGTTTGTAATCATGTTTGAAATGCTTGCCCACTTTGAACTGAAAAATAAAAATGAAGATATAATTCAAGTCAGCAAGAATGATTCTAATAATATATTTTTATATACCGCATGTGTTTTTATCTGGATCATGAGTCCATAGTAACCAATTAACTGTCCTAAATAGTGAAAATAGTCGATATCTCAAACATGCATGCAGAAAAGCTGCAAAACCCTGCAGTTATAAATAGAACACAGACACACACAGAGAGACACTCGAATATCTATCAGCTCTACCCATGTCCCATGCACACACGCGAGCGTACATGTTTTTTGGTTTTCCCCCTTGTGAACCACAATCACATACTATGATAGATTGATGGATAGTCTATTTCAGGTTAATTTACCAATGCATCTGTGCCAGAAGAACTACTTGTCACTGGTAACCTAACCAGCTTGCACATTGACTTGGGGAGCGCAGTTGGACACAAATGATTATTATCGTCCAGTCGTGTCCTGTGCTACAATGAAGAGATTCTGCTGTCGTGGGCTGGATATTCTTATAATTGCTAGCCTACCACCTTGATATAAAATAAATTTTTAACTTGTATTGCATAACCTTATGTAACTATTAATTGATTTAATTGTATACCAAAATTAATTTGGAAAAGAAAAATAAATAATAATAATAAAAAGAATCACACCTGTGTGAAGTGAGGGGCGCTCACTTCGCATTATCTAACGTTTGGATAGTTGGTGTCATCGTGACGTATGTTTGCTCAGTAGTTGCTGAAGTCTGCTCAGGAGGTTTGAGTGTTTGCTCAGATGGAAAACAAAATTAGAGGGAACATTGGTTGTGGCTATATGATCTTTCCCTCTGCCCCTTCCATTTTTACACCTGCACACTCATCTGTTTCCTTTGATGGTATCAAGTTAACACCAGCTTACATTATGACTACTGCAAACACCTCCATACCCAAACTAAAATTACTTTTTGAACAGATTCTTTGGGAATTCTATCATCAGCAGGTTATTTAGGAAATATTTTGAAGGCAGGTAGATTGTTTCTTATTTATTTATTTATTTAGTCTTGGTGTAAATGATTCAAGTTGCTGAGGGTCGTCACGCTATTCAACAGACCACATTGCTCAGTCAACAGTGCTCATTAAACATCTTACTGTTTTATCACTCTCTATTTAAAACATGCTGAGCTGTACCTCACCTCACCAGGGGATAAGACATCTTCAGGACCATCAAGCACCCCAGGGGCTCGAAAATGGAGCCCCAGGCGTACTATGACCAATCGCTGACCAGTGTACCAGTGGCGATTCCAGGAATTACATTTTGGGGAAGCAAGATGTGTTGTCGACTCATGCAGTCCACATTATGATTGAACCTGCAAAGCATCTCACAGAAACTTGAACTTACTGAAGAATGTCAGCATGAAGATTCCAGTCTATCCTATCCTCAGGCCTCAGCTGACACATGACATTCAGTATACAAATACTGTATATGGACCATGGTGTAACACTAAAATAGTTGCAGGCTCAGCTGTGACATCATTTTACATACAGCCAATGACAAGGAGAGGATAGTGTTTCAAACATGAATATTCATTATATGGTAATTGGGGTGGACAATATTGACCATCCCCATGTGTCCAGGACTCAGTCTTGCTTAGACTGGTCTGGTCTTATCTACGTTTTCTATGCCGAATCTTCACCTTGTCTTGTTTTAGTCACAGTGTCAGTTAGGTGTATTTTTGTTTTGTTCAATTTGAATGGGAACTACAAGTTTCATTGGTATTATGTTACTATTTTTCAGTCATTCAATATTGCGTTAATCTACTGCAAAGGACATACTGCTGGAATCAGTTGACTTTCATCACACCAGAGGAAAGTCGAGAGAGAGAGGAAAAGTGTCACCATTGTATTTGGGTGCCAAATTGGGGTGAGAGGAACTCATGCTCTAATCAACAGTATCTGACTGACTGAGCACCTACACTCTCTCTTTCGTGAAGAATAAAGACTATATGCATTAAGACGACATTGAAGACTTGCTGGCACATATTGGGATCATACCCAGGTCTCCCGTGTGGACAACAGCTTAACCACTAATACTAATAAGGGATATCACTATGACTTGGGGGATATATATATATATATAGAGACTTTTGAGGCCATCAGGCTGAGGTTGTGAGCAGTGGCGTGGGGGGTGCACCTGACAGTTATAAGAACTACCGGTATTCACCCCTGCTTGTGAACCACTCTGCAGTCTCTGCTACGCTAGTGGAGTAGCGTGGAATTCAACATTTGTGAACTTCAACTCCTGATGCGGAAAAGTCAAACAAGACACCAGCAAATGAGTTGGATTCCATTCAACTTGGAATGTGGCCACCTTAAGTGAAGTAGAGACAGAGAGAAGTAGCATGTACAGTGGAATCAAATTTGTGCACTTTTGTGGATATTGGTCAGTACGTGACACGTAACCATCGGGCAATCCCGATGTGACCGATTTGATATTAAGATTCCAATTGATAGCAGACCTTCATTACGTATTTCCACACACTGTAGGCGTGTGTCGATGACACCACAACTTCCTTTTCTTTGGGCCATAAAAAGGCAGTTTCAGATTGCATTCACCATCACTTCACACACCTGAGACTGCATAGGCAAACAGAAAGAGAAGAGAAGACGAGAGAGAAGAAAAAGTGTCTGAATATGAATTACATGGTGATAGTACTACTTGTCCTGTTGCATCTCTGCAAGGCGGATGCCATGGCAGTGGGTGCCACAGAGGCTAATCACGAGGCAATGGAGATCCAGGCTGGCACCATCAAAGAGATCATCTGTGACCTGAAGAAAATACAAAATGTGGACTTGGTACCTGTAAGTAGCATTATAGACAAATATCTGTTGTTTTGTGATTTTTTTTTTTCTTTTTCAATGCTAAAAACAATTAATGTACAATTATTTGTATGAGTTAAATGTTATGATGGTGACAGCCCTCATAACATGTGTACAGTTGCAATGTGACACTGTCGTGCACTGAAGAAACGTTCAGTGCACGTTTTTCAGACAATTGGCTGAGAGATAGGGTGACCAGATGTCCCTCTCTGTGTGGGACAGTCCCTCATTTCAAATACTTTTCAAGCGTCCCACATAGAGACCCTGTCCCACATTGTGACTGACAGGCATCAGTGTTCAAATATCCTAATAGTTAGTCCCCTAATAGTTGGCTTTCTGTTGTAAAGTTCTCTCATTGTCTCTTTTCCTCCTAGATGTGTTTTTAAGCCTGCTAAAATAACATGAGAAATATCCCCCTATAGGCTAAAGCAATGGTGCCACTATATTTTCACACTCACTCCAGAATTGCATATTGCTGTCGTATCAAAAACAGCCGATCTACAAGCTCAAAATGTGTCGCATCGCGACATGTTTTGAGCTTGTAGATCTGCTATTTTTGCAGTATTTGAATTGAAATTTCCCTACTTGTCTCACACATGCAATACTCAAATGCACAGTTTGGATCTGGTCACCCTATTGAGAGAGCGATGAAGCAGGGACCACCACAACGTTTTCAAAGAGTAATTATTTGACAGCTCGATCGTCAGTGTATTCATGTTCAGATATTTAACCACGATAATACTTAATACATTTTCACGCTCTACTTTGCTCTTTTTTCCTTCTATATCAAACCTCTTTGCCAAACTTCAATGCCTGTAGATGTAGATCGGCTATTTTTCTCCTCAGAAAATGGATGCTTGTTGTTTTTTATTTTTAAAAAAATGGCCCTATCACACAAAGATTTGGAGGCCCCCCTGTAGTAAGTCTGAGTACCCCTTAGGGGCCATACCTCCTGTTGAAGACCCTTAGTGTAGACTTTCATCTGCATACTGTAACACGTGAATGTAATCATTATAACCCTAACCCATCAACAATAATAAAATACATTTTATCATCTCTATTTCTACAGGCAAAGCTCTTTAAAGTGCCAAAGAGAAAACAAACAGTAAGTAATCTATGAGATATTATCGAGCACTCAGAAATGGTTAATGCAGGCATTTTATGTTCTTGTTTTTTTTTTTTTTTTTTTTACACATTAATTTTCATTTGTTTTACTCGACAAAACTGCAGTACCTTCACCACACCCTGTCATTTGTCCTATACAGCGTCACTGCTTTGCAAAGGACCTGCAGGAATTCATACAGGAACTGAATATGACGAGTCTAAAGGACACTCCAAAGCACTCTATAGTTTTAGACATCCTGAAATATAATGCTGAACATCTCTTTGAACATCACCAGGTTAGTGGTGCATTTTCTTCTTCTGAATTAAGGCTGATGTTCTGACACCTCTGAAACTCACACCATCAACCAGCTACAATTGTGTCCCTGATGTGCAAACTGTATTTAAAAAAAAAAGGAAAAAGAAATTACTCTAAATTAACTTTTTTTTTAAAGGACAAGAAAGCGTGCAAGTCAGATCATAATCAGCTTAGACGCACCATGCACGCAGTAATAATCGAATACATCCATTTCCTTCGGGTAAGTAGTCCTGGCGTACACATGCTGCACCTTAGCTCACTTGCAAATACAAGTCAATATTTGGTCATTTATGACACATTTTCTAAAGTATAGATTTTAGTTTTTGTCTGTTTGTAATGTTCAGTGGTTATTGTTACTCATTTGAACACTGTGTTTCCATGCAGAGCATTGTCCCAGCTCTCCCTGCAGGATGTTAAGGAGGGAATTCTGTCCAGGCACCTGTTATCCCTAACGGAGACCCTGTAGCCTGATTTGGATTTGTTTATTGTTTTATTTATTATTTTTATTTATTTACTTATTTCAGCTGGATATCTTTATTTATATAATGTATTTATTGATGCCAGTTTTATTTATTAAACCTCTTTGTTCATATTTATATTTTGTGTGATTTTACAAATGCACCATGAATCTGTTTTAAACATCACAACCAAGAAATACAGCCTACTCAATACAATTTCATCACATTATTACGCACAATATGCATGTAATTACAATGCTTTTCTTTTCAAGTCAGTGTAACACTCATCTTGAAATTATGATGCTCAAAAAGTGTTGTAAGCACACAACACCTTCATGCGTTCCAGTTCCAGTACCGGTATTGTCACGTATGACCCGGATAAGATAGGACCCATATGCAGAGAGACAAGTCAAGATCCAGGAGTAGTTGCACAGAAACTTAGTCTTTACTTAAATACTTCAGTTCAATAACAGCAACTTAGAATACACACTTCGCAGGGTGAAAAAGAAACCTAAACCTTCACAGGGAAACACAAGGACAAGCCGGCACGAAACATAAGATGACACAGCAATGTCCAAACATTAGAAAGTCCCTTAGATACAGAGTTCAAACCCTCATTGCACCAGTGACACAGTTCAGTCATTAAGAGGGGATGGATAACATCACAGAACAACCAGGGTGAAAACATAAGGGACTGAAATCAGTCCCGTAAAGTGCTTTTGGGAGGTTCCCTCGTCACGAAGTGCCCCTCCAGCTGAATCAAGTTCCCTTAATTAGGGTCAGCAGGTCCCTTGATTAGGGAGAGTATAGACACTGAAGACAGAGTTCTGACAAGTTGTTTGTACAGTTATGTTGCATTGCATCGTGTAGGCAATTTGTTTGTTATATGGTTCAAAAGAAGAAATACCAGCACTCACGTTATTCCATTTAGGATCTTATTTATTTTTCTTACACTTTATTGAGGTGGGGCACAAGGTTTGCTCTCTGAGGTTCCAGGGCATTGAGGCTGTGCAGCCCTTAAAACAAGGTGGGAATCGCAACAAATTACTATTACAACGCAAAGCTTGGTATATACACACCCTACAAACCGAACACCTGGAAGGATTAAATAAAGAATTACTGCTCGGTTGTTTTTTGTAATGTGTCTTATAACCTCTTATCTTGATAGAAAGAAATCTGGGTCTGTCTTTGTATAGGGGTCCTATAGACCTGCACAGGGCTAGGTGGATTCTAGAGATAGAACTAGGTCTTATATAGAGAGAGGTATTAAAAAAGAAATGTGCATATTGTGTTGTTGTTTTTATTGTTTTTCTTATTGTTTTTTCTGATTGTAACAAACTCCTACGGGACAATGACCATGTGGAACGTTGAATGATGTATGACGGATATGATGGTTCACTCTTGGACCGCTTTGTGGTCCTATATATAAGTGACACCAACACAATATATATTAGATATAAGCTGAAGCAGAGGTGAAGAAGGCCTCTGGGCCGAAACGTCCTTGTGCTGTGTACCTGCTGGGGAATGGAAAAGAAAAATAAATAAGAATCCTAAACGGAAAAACGTGAGTGCTGGTATTTCTTCTTTTGAACTGTATCCACTTGGACCGTGCACCCGTGAACTCTGTCAGTCTGGATTGGAATACTCAATTGAGTGCTTGCTTCTTTTCTTTTTTCATTAATATGGACATTTAGAAGGAAGACAGTGTGACTGTCAAAAAGGACATTTCATATTATTCCATGGTGTTTATAAATCATTGTGTTAAAAGGTTGTTTTCGTTGTGTGGTTTCATTTCACGGTGGGGTAAATAAAGGCCCTTGAGAACATCCGTTTCTGCGTTAATTATTCTGAATCACGAGTGTGTAGGAGCAGTTATACACAACGCAAATGTAATTTATGTACATGTAGGGTGACCAGATCCAAACTGTTCATTTGAGGGATATAAGTATTGCATGTGTGGGACAAGTGGGGGAACTTCATTTCAATTCAAATATATCAAAAATGGCAGATCTACAAGCTCAAAACACGTCGCAGCGCGACGCGTTTTGAGGTTGTAGATCGGCTATTTTTGATACGACAGTAGGCTAATATCCAATGTGGCCTTCTGGAGTGAGTGTGGAAATATAGCGGCACCACTGCTTTAGACTATAGCGGAATAAAAGGGGACTTAAAAACACATCTAGCAGGAAAAGAGACAATGAGAGTGCTTTACAACAGAAAGACAACTATTAGGGCACTAACTATTACGGCATTTGAACACTGATGTCACCTGTCAGTCACAATGTGGGACAGGGTCTCAATATGTGGGACGCTTGAAAAGTATTTCAAATGAGCTACTGTCCCATGCGAAGGGGGACATCTGGTCACCCTACATTTATGTGCTGGCACTTACAGTACATCTGTAGGTCGCGGTTTCCATGCGGACATGTGAAGGGGGCTGCACACGCCAATCGAGTTTTGATTGAAACTCTTCAATCTGGAGAATTACAGTACTTCTCAAAACAAAACTGTTAACTGTGGACGACACCACTTGTTTACAATAGGGTCCACCATGTTCAATTCATCATATGTTTAGATCGACATAGCTCTTGATGGCTTTAAAGTCGTTTCGGATGACACTCGCGCATACCGAACGTGCAGCGCCCTGGACAGCAAGGCGCCCTCGTGTAACCGGACCGTGAGAACTTCTTCTTGTCGTGTTCACAAGACAGTCAGTTACAAGTTGGCTAGATGTGGTTTAGCCACAGCTGAACACATTGTTGTCCCTTCTGGTTGAACTCTGCCAAGTCCGATGCTGTGCAGGGATCTTCCAGCAGGGGGCATATGAGGAGGTGCTGCATGGTCTGTGGCTCAGTACCACAGTCAGTCACACATAGTGTCCCATCATTTGAGTATCCCCATTTAGCGAGAGTGACTTTTGCTCGCCCAACACCAGATCTTAATCTATTTACTAGGCATTTCCACAGGCGGTAGTGCCTCGCTAGCCTTTAACTCCATCGTTGTTGCGTGAGAAGTAGAATGAAGAGACGTCGCTTCAGACCCCATCTCCCCTCCATTACCCTGGCTAACGTTCGTGCTCTCAGGTACAAGATGGACATATTACATGCCATACCAAGTGCTGGGTGGAGAGACTAGAGTCTACAAGGAAGCCTGTATCATCGCTCCGACTGAAACCTGGCTCGATGAGACCATACCACTACCAGACGTATTCTGCTTCCACACTACAAACAGTCCAAACCTCAGTCCTACTGCTCCCCGCAGTGGATGGAGGAAGTTTTGCATCATTCACCACCACTATGCCCACAAAGACATAACAAAATACCCAAACTCCAAGCCATGAATGACTTCTCATATTAAACATAGTCTCAGTTAAAAGCAAAATAATCAAAATAATTGATGGGCAAATTAAGAATGACATTCTTAAAGCCAAACTCAAATACAACGTACAAAAATAATATAGAACAGGAGTTTAAAAACATGAACACAAAACAAGCCTTCAATAAAGTTAAAATCCTAACTGGTTTTACTCTGCTGCCTGTGACGAACTGTTGGGAGACCTCCCCTCCCAGGACCCGCCACACCCCCCTTCACCGAGGAGGATGTCCGACTGCTGCTGGCCAGGTGTAAGCCTGGCAAGCCACCAGGGCCGGATGGTATCGCATCAAAGGTGCTGAAGCTCTCTGCCATGGACCTCTCCCCCATCCTTCACTCCATCAGGACAGCAACCATACCCACCCTCTGGAAAACATCCACCATCATACCGGTTCCCAAGAAACACCGCCCCTCAGAACCTAACCATTATAGACCCGTTGCTTTAACCTCAATAATGATGAAATGCCTGGAAAGGTTTTGAACATCATTCTGCCAGCTGTCAGGTCACAGCTGGACCCTTTCCAGTTTGCCTATAGGGCCAACAGGGGGACAGAGGATGCTATGGCATGCCTCCTTCAATCCCTTCTCCAACATCTGGATTCATCGTCGGACAATTTCGCTATATTCTATCTTTTTGTGGACTTTAGTTCTGCGTTTAACACTATCCAACGTCATCATATGACCAAGAAACTGCAGCTCCGCACCATTCCTCCACTCCACATCCACTGGACTCACAACTTTCTGAGTAATAGACCACAAACAGTTAAAGTATGATTCTCATCAACTGTTATCACCCCTCAAGGTTGTGTACTCAATTATTTACACACTATACACAAATGACTGTATTAGCCCTTCACCCACTAACATCACATACTTTAAATACTCTGATACTGCCATTCTCGGACTGCTCCATGACAATAACTCTATTATATGGTCTATCTATCAGAATACCATTTCCCACTTTACACAGTGGTGCACTGACAACTATCTAGAGCTGAATGTGGACAAAACTAAAGAACTGGCCATTGAAACAACCCACACGACTTTATAAACCACTCGACTCCTCATTCATGGTAAAACAGTAGAACAGGTATAGCGTTGCCCAAAAGCAACACGTTCCCTGACGGCCTCAGAGAGTGACACCCCACACAACCAGATTTTTCATTGGGTCTTTATATACTATACAAAGACGTGCATGTCAAGGAATGGACCCGGTCAGTGACCACCTAAAGTGCCATACAGAGTTGAACATAAGCAGCACAGAAATACATACGCAGCGCAGAAGTTCTCCCCCTGCGTTCTTTATGTAACGTCAGTTGCGTATAGCGTCGATAGCGTCGATCTACGCAAGGCTCTCAACCCGACGCAGCGCAAGGGTCATTCTTTACGTTTGTTGCGTTGTTTGTGTAAAAAGTACCCCTGGCGACCGCTAGGTTTTGTTTTTCCTTCACACTACTCCTGAAGACCAACTGGTCAACATCTCCTTATTAGGTGTGATCATAAAAGAAGCACAGTAGGTGTTCTAACTTTTTCCAAGGAACACCAGACCATCTGTTTGGTTTGGTGTCATCAATAGTGGCCAGTATCGCTATTCTGAGATGCCTAGCCTGCTAACCCTATGTTTGCGCATCTGAAAGACAGACAGACATCCCGAATGGAATATTACAGCAGAAAATGTGAAGTGTGGTTCATCAATTATTCTTCACCTACTTTTGCAACACTTACGTATTTACAGCACACAAGGTCAAACTTCACCTACAGCAGACATATCAAGTACAATTACACCTCAACAAGTAACAACCATGTGGCTTAACCAACACTTTCCTGGCCTGGTTCTAGTAGTTACCCATCATTCCCCCATATAACGTCAATAAAGTCGTTTACCTGCAGAAACACTCTCGCTCTATTCTTCCGCGATCCGGGGTGCTGTTTATTACGTCAGACTTTAGTATACTGTATTTCTGCTGCACGACACCATCGTACAAGTTAGTATAAAATAATGCTTGAGTGATTAGCAACAAAGCTGCTTTCAATATGGGGAAAGTGACTGCATGTGTATACATGTGCCTATGTGTGCACTGTGCATGTGTAAATAAATGTGTAGATATGTTCAACGCATCTGAAGAGTTGCGACATGTTTGCATGCATGCACACACAAATGTACATGCTGATCACTTGGCACTGGCACAAATATACATGCCTTTACCATTATGACACACACACACACTCACACACTCACACACTCACACACTCACACACACACTCACACACACACACACACACACACACACACACACACACACACACACACACACACACACACACACACACACACACACACACACACACTAGATTCTTTTTGTTTATCTTCCGCACGGCTCTGATCAAGGCTGAGCTGCGCACTCAGTGCACA
>OOFJ01109295.1:7010-17010 GCA_900323375.1 Benthosema glaciale
TAACGTACGGGAGCAGCGCATGTTTGAGCGCTAGTCCGACTGTTGTTCCCGCATGTCGGACTAATGCACCGTCAGAATTACCATCGGATCCCATGAAAACATATTACATTTCTTGCCTCCATCAATCAATATTTAATGTCGGAACCTCTCTTGTGCTCTTTTGCTCTGATTGTTGGACCTGATTGTGTCAAACATGCTGGCAGTTTCCATTTTCTGTGACATATGACTGCAGCTTTGAATATAAGGCGTTTAACCTCTTTGTGGGTGTGTGTGTTTCCCTCTACAGGAAGGAGAATAATAATATCTTTGTGGATGATCTTAAAGAGGGGGAGGGGGAGAAGCGTACCATTCCCAACCCATGTCGCACCTTCCTGGAAACCTTTGAACACTATCCAGAGATCATGGAGAACATTGTGAGAGTTGGCTTCAGCAAGCCTACCCCCATTCAGGTAGGCCAGGGTGGGCCTTAGTTAGAGTCTTGTCGGAACAATACTGAGCGATAAATAACAAGTCAGGTTTACATGGGAAATTACCTAGAATTGCCTTAGTTTGGTGTCTTGGTTAATGCGAGCTTTGATGAGAAATGCTGACTGGCAGCATGTGTCTTTTCTTCAGTCAAATGGAGAGGGAGAGAGAGGCCGGTGACATGTAGTAAAGAGCGGGTCAGCTGTGGGAAGGATTATATAACCTTATTTGTATTGACCTTTATTTAATCAGATAAAATTAATCATAATCATTTTGATTTGTGATTTCATTGTTCCTCTAAACCTCCAAATGTAGGTTTGAGGAAGTCTTGCGAAACAGGCAATGATCCATTGCTTTTAACCCTTAATGTGCGTTTTTCAAAGTCCAATGTTTCAATTGCGTCATCAAACTCAACTGACACTGGCTTTGGTATTTCCCCATAATTACCCCACTGCACTGCATCATGAACCGGTTTGATTGTTTGGTGGGAAGTAGCCTACCCACATAAAAGAACATCAGCCAATCTCATTATGGCGTAATCTTTCCCGCAAATGTTCAAAACTATTTGAACTGGTAGAAAGGAACAGCGTCCGGTCGTGTCATATTGCATCACACCGGTTCTCATGGGCACTGTTGTCATGTGTTTTGTTTGGGCGCGGTGCCCAGGAAGCACCTTTGGCACAAAGCCAATTGATTAATTCCTACCCTGGGTGTAGTTTATGTTTGTACCAATTGACTGGAGTTAACACTTAAAGAGTTGAATAAATACTTAGTTAAATATTATATTGGTACTGCAGGCACAAAGCCAATTGATTAATTCCTACCCTGGGTGTAGTTTATGTTTGTACCAATTGACTGGAGTTAACACTTAAAGAGTTTAATAAATACTTAGTTAAATCTTATATTGGTACTGCAAACACTAGATTTCAAACTATTGTCAACCCTTTTCCCTCTCCAAAATCATGACAAACAATTTGACTGAACTGTGCAGGCCTAGAAGAAACAAGAAAAGTGTGTTTTGCATCTGTTCCTCTCCAGTCTCAGGCATGGCCGGTGTTGCTCATTGGTGAGGACCTGATTGGAATCGCCCAGACAGGGACAGGAAAGACCCTGGCCTACCTTCTGCCAGGCTTTATCCACATGGACGGACAGCCTCTGTGAGTCTGGGACCGGTCCCCCCCATTGCTGTTCATTACGGGCATTATGCTGCACAGTAGACTTGAGCTGTTGGACCCTAGCATCCCTATTCTGCAAAAATAGCTGATCTACAAGTTCACACTGTGTATATTGGCTATTTTTGGCGAAGAGATTTGGTCTGTAGAGTTAAAAAGAGTAGACCAAGTACATGGAAACGTTACAAAGTATAGATGTTTTAATTGGTTAAATTATTCGAAAAGGTATTCAGGCTGCCCCTTAAACCAGTGTTTCACTTTTGAGGAAAAGAAAAATACAATTTCAAATTGTTTACTGTGTGTACCCCATTTCATGTGGACTCCTGGGCCCTATTTTGATGTTTTAATGCATAAAGTATTATTGTTAGTTTATGAAAAGGTAGAGTAAAGCTTTGTTCAATTTTGACACAATGTTATTCTATGAAGATAATAGAATATGCTTTTTTGCTAGATTAACTTTTTTCAGTGAGCACTAACTGCTGTATTCCTCGGCTCAGAATTGGTAAATAGCCTAGCTTTGAGAAATGGCTGTTGGGCCAAACAACAGAACAACATGCCTACAAATAACACTTTATTTGTCCATGTTTATTGCTTAAGTGTTGTTGAAAGGGAAATGTTTCTCAAAAGCAAAGTATTTTCAAATGGCATTTCTTGCTTCTCTTGTTTAGACAACCATTGCAACTTGCCATCTTTAATTGAGCTAACATGGATTGTAAGTGTGGTCAGTGAGTGTGCATGTGTACACAATTCTGTTTTGCAGGCCCAGGGCAGAGCGGGGGGGTCCTGGTATGTTGGTGTTGACCCCAACCAGAGAGTTGGCCCTGCAGATTGAAGCCGAGTGTAACATATACAACTTTAAGGGCTATAACAGGTACAAGATGGCTTACAGCAAACATTCTTCACACACAGGTCTCTGAAGTATTACTGAAGTATTTATAATAGGCCACTTATTATGGTGGAGGGTGGTAGTCTCCGTGGTGAGTGGGTGGGAATTTTGCCATAGCACTTTCAGGATTTTATGCCAGTCTTCTGCATCCAACCCTCGCCGTCCTTTACCCTCTTCTTTGTGTCTGTTGGACTATGTTGTGTTATCCACTGCCTCAATATCGTACATTTCATCCAATGACTTGTGGGGAGATGGGAGCAGATGCTGAAAGACTGGATCCACACTGTGACCTGGTCAGCATTGGTGGGTCATTTGAAGGCAGTACTGTTGCAGCAGCCAGTCACCCTCTCTTTGTATCTTGAATGACCTTGTCATATCAGAAGCTGTCAAGACTAAATATTCTGGACCTCTGCCTAATGGTGTAATAATGGTGTTTAATTGTGCCGAGCAGGGAGATCAATGTAGCATAGCCTAACGCCAATTACGCAAATATTATATGCACACTGTATTCTGGTTCTATAATAAATATTGGTTAAATCTTTTCGTGAGTTCTCTGACTGAACCTTGTCACCATAATCACTCAAGTAGCGTATCAACTGCGGCATGAAGGGCATCTCCACCAGTGCTGAGCAGGTCGCGGTGTGTCTTTCAGCATCTGCTCCCATCTCTTAAAGTCATTGCATGAGATGTAGACATAAAGATATTCTTGTCATGATATAATGTGGTGATTTTGGGTAGTAAATATTGTGATGTTTTCTTCATGTCACCCAGCAATATTCGCCCTTCTATCGTCTGTTTCAGTGTGTGCATCTATGGTGGCGGCGACCGGAGGGGCCAGATCGCCCGTGTGAAGAAAGGTGTGGACATTGTGATCGCCACACCAGGACGACTAAATGACCTGCAGATGAATGACCTCATCAACCTGCGCTCCATCACTTACTTGGTCAGCCCTGTGATTGGTGTTTTCTTTTTTGCAGGATGATGTTTTCCCTTTGATTCAAAGAGTTGTACAGTTAAAGTTGTCCTAATTCAAACAGTTGTACAGTGAAAGTTGTCCACACTTTATTTTTTTACATTACACTTTATATTGTATTTTTTCTACACATCAGAAATACCCACGCTCCGATAATGAATAAGAGCATTAAGACAATTTAGCCGTTCATACCTGATGAAGGCGTGTGTGGGCGAACATACCACTTTGTTAAGTAAAACAAAAAGACTATTTTAGGACTAAGTAAAAGATTAAAATATGGACTTAGACTGTTATTCGTCTCAACTGCACAATTGTTAATAAATATATCCCCCAAAAATCAGGAGGCAAAAGTAACTTCCTGAAAATGGCGCTAATATATTCTCTTTAGAAGCGTTAATGTTGTAACCGCAGCATGAAGTGAGTATACGTAAGCAATATATTGATATTTAGCTTGAATCAGCGGACATAAATTCACAAGCATTTGAGCCTATGCCAGACTCTTGGGCCTATGCAAGACAAGAAATTTGGAGGCTGGGGTGGTAGAGACGAGCTTTGCTAGTAGTAGTGTCTGAAACAATGGAAGCAGAGCTATTGTGTAGCAGAGAGCAGTGTTTAAGTGGACCGCCTTGTGGGGGAACGAGGGGTAATGGAAGTGTGGCGGCATGATCAGCTGAGACGTGAATAGGAAGCTAGACTGATTGATATAATCAGCTGACTGACTGGCTTATTACAGCTGAGGCGTGCAAGACTTTAGCACCCCTGTATAAACTAATACTGTGGTTAATTTTTGTCCGCTCTTACCCAATAGGTCCTGGATGAAGCAGATCGTATGCTGGACATGGGCTTTGAACCACAGATAATGAAGATTCTGCTGGACATTCGCCCCGACAGACAGACTGTAATGACCAGGTGAAAGTCTAGTCTCAACAAATCCCATCCCCTTTAAACTGAAAGAATACAGAATGACAATGTTTTACTTTGACCTTACAATGTTTATTTTCTTGCCATGTGGCTTCGTATTTGTTGATAATCGTAAACATGTCTCCATCTTTAATAACTACCACTATTCTATGGATAAGATTATACTTCTGTTACAGTTTGGTTTTTGTTTACTATAAAGCATTTGCTAAATTTAACCGGTTCCTAAATTCATATATATTTTTATTCTATCATAATTTCTATCCTCTACTATGGGCTGTTTAAAGTGCCACCTGGCCCAGTGGGGTGAGACGATTGGCCAAATCCTACCTGAAGAACCCCATGATGGTGTACGTGGGTACACTGGACTTGGCAGTGAGTGGAATGTCATAAGATAAGAAAATGTGTCATAAGAAAATGTGCATACATTTAGTTATTTATTTACCTACACTCCAAAAGAAATGTCAAAACTCATCACAAGATTGTTCTGTGTAAAAGTTTGTAAAGGTTTAGGCGTACCTAGGCCTTAGTCAGTGTGCTATAACACAAACAAAACATGAGCTTGTGTATTGTATTTTACTTCAACATACATTCCTTGTCTCTTGCTGTGTTCAGGCGGTCAATACTGTACAGCAGACTATACTGTTTTGCCAGGAGGACGAGAAGAAAGCCTATGTGTTTGATTTCGTCAAGAGCATGCAGCCAGAGGACAAAGCCCTCATCTTTGTTGGCAGAAAGGTTATGTGAGTAGAAAATGGCAAACATCTTGTACAAAAACAAGATGTTTGGAGGCTTCCCTCCAATTGTGTTGCTTGACATAACCGGATGCACCACGTTTGTCTTCTGGTAAAGCAAAAGTGATGGTAAAACAAAAATTGACAGATGGATTTCTGTGTGTTCTTAGGTGTGATGACCTTTCCAGTGACATGTGCCTGCAGGGTCTGGCAGTACAGAGTCTCCATGGTGACCGGGAACAGTGTGATCGCGAGGAGGCACTGAAAGACTTCAAAGAAAGTATGCAGCTGGAAGAGATGACATTTACTTGAAAATGATTTGAGACCTGATGCTAGATGGCATGATATGCATTAATTAGGCTCCTTGTGCTCGGCATTGACCACAAAATCACTGATCTCTGTTGAACTTCTTCTCTCTCTACTAAAAGCAGGATAGGATAATATATACAATACAATATTTCCCTCAAATATATAACCTTATTGATTATGTCCGAGTGTGCAAGTTTATTATCACTGGTTCCTTGTAGGTAGTTCGGTCTGTAATGCATTCTCATTTTTAACTGCATCAGGTTTGGAGGTTTGGTTGAATTTCTAGTGTTTGCACTTGTTGCCAAGCAATAACCAGCATTGTAGCTTTGTAAATGGAGAGTTATGAGTGTTACATGCATGCGTATTCTGTATTCTTAACGTTTAGGACCTAGTGAAATGAAAAATATGTTTTTCACACTTTTAGACATGGTCATACCTCAACAATAGATGCCAAAACAATGGGAAAATTTCCAGTTCTGTTTTAAAAAAAAAAATCAAAAGTCCATAAAATCTAAATTTAATTACTTTGAGTTTGAACAAAAATGTGATGCGAGATGTTTTGAGTCTTGCATGCATATAAATGAATTTTGATTTCATTCACCTGTTTTATTCCCATTGTTGCACGTCCGTCCAAACACGGCTGTTTACTCAAGTACTCTGTTTTAATCTCATTCAAGATGACATCCGATTCCAGACGGTGTATTACTCATTTTAAGCTTAATCAGCATGCTAAAATATGTATCTGAAAACATTTCTAGGTTAGGGTTGGACATCTAAACAAATACTCAACGTGAACGTTGTCTATGTAGTGGAGTTATGTCCCATACCCTGGAGGGATGTGACATTTGATTAGTTCAAAAACTCATGGCTTTCCGTTTCAGAGTGAAACTTAAAAAATAAAATGTTCGTATTTTTCATTTCCCTGCGTCTTTAGGTCGCGTCCGTATCTTGGTGGCAACAGACCTGGCATCCCGAGGGCTGGATGTTCATGACATCACTCACGTCTTCAATTACGACTTCCCGCGAAACATCGAGGAGTACGTCCACCGTGTTGGACGCACAGGCCGTGCAGGGTGAGAGATTGAGCATTGCTTCACATTTGACGCATTTTCCCATTTGGCCCCCCAGTACGGCCACCGCGTCTGCTGTGAACTACTGATCACTATTGGAGTTGGGCTCAAATGCCTTGCTCCAGGCCAATAGTGGCTGCCCAGGAGTGTTGCCCATTCAGATTTTCATAGCCCACCATGGATTTAAACCAGCGCCTGTGAGATCACAAACCTGCATGTCTAGCCTTTTTTTTTTACTTCTAAATTTAGAGTAGCCAGTTATTTTCTACCCCTTCTCCCAAATGTAGTAGTTAACCCACCAAACCGCCATTCCCAGAGAAAACGGAGAGTGTAGTTTCTGTCACCCTCCCCGCCATTCCCAGATTATCTGTTATTTTCATTTAAGGTATTGCGTGTCCCGAACGGCCCACCAGAGAATATTCTATACATTTCTAAAATCTTGTCAACATACAGGCGTTGGAGTAATCCTATTGTAACAGTCGGTGGGTTAATAGTTACCAATATATCACACACATTTCTGACAACATGTGTTGTCAGGTGCATAATTGCAGGTGAGTCAGTAAGATATGACAGCAGTGACAATAGTCACCCTGTCCGCCCAACTTCCCCTCCCGCGTACATGGGCCAATTGTGTTTGCATAGACGCCTGACAAAACCGAATGCACCACGGAGGATTATCCGATTTGAACCCACAACCTCTGTGGAGGTAGGCAGGGACTTCCCCCTTATCATCATTGTCACTGCATTCAGTTTTCATTGTGTTGTGTAGACGTTCTGGAGCATCAGTTACCTTGGTGACCAGAGGAGACTGGAGGATGGCATCTGAGCTGATCAACATCCTGGAGCGAGCTCAACAGGTTGGAACGAACACACTCACACACACACACACACACACACACACACACACTTCCTTATTATGTATTGTTGCTATTTGCTATAATGTCTTGAGGAAACCAGAGCCAAACAATTTTACTAAGATGTAACGATAAAGAAACCTTGAACACTCACACATTCTCTCCCAGTCCTAATGGTATGCAATTCCTTTTCTAGGAAGTCCCCCACGAGCTTGTGCTAATGGCAGAGAGATTTGACAAACACTTGAAAGAGAAAGAGGAGAACAACAACAACAGATTTGGAGGTGGAGGAGGGAGGAGAGATGGTGGTGGTGGAGGAGGAGGATGGGGAAGGAGTGATGGTGGTGGTGGTGGAGGAGGAGGAGGATGGGGAAAGAGAGATGGTGGTGGTGGAGGAGGAGGAGGAGGAGGAGGCAGATGGAGATAGCTGGTTCTAACCAGTGGCTGTTTTCTTAAAAAAGTATTGCATAACGGTTTTCTTTTTGTTTTATATTTGTTTTATTGTATGCTGTGAGAAGTTTGCAAAAACCCAGAGAATGTGTTGCTCAATCGTTATTCACAAACAGGGTAATATATTTGTTTTGTGTTTTTCATAACGGGAAGGTCCTTGAGTGTTTTGGAACCTTCATTTGTATTTTACATATTTTTATTTAATGTTTTTGTTATATAGGAGAAATATCCTTGTGTATATAGTTGTTTGCTTGCATGTTTGCGTTGTTTATCATATGTATTGTCACTGTTTCCAAATTGGAAATTATACAAAATGAAACATATTGATTTGCTAAGCTCACCTCTCCTCCTGTCTTTTATTTTGATTTGCTTTATAGAAAAGGGCCCATGCACACCTCAAAACAAAAGGTTGGTGACAGGTGTGTAGGCCTGTAGGGCATATTAAAAAGGGTATATTTTTAAAGAGGACTCTCACACTGTTGCCAAAAATGTTGCTCTTAAGTTGACTAAGGAAGTTTAGACCTTGTCTGTCCCGATCAGTGTACTCTAAACGACCAAAACATCAACTTAATAAAAGTTTGACAGTGTGCGGTGGTCCTCCTTTGTTTTTCAGAGATACCCTTTTTAATTGTAATTTGCTTGAAACATTTGGCTTACAAATATTGATGAACCATCTGTACTATATTACTAGCAAGATAGTTTTCTAGAATACTGGTAGATAAGTTCATTTTATTTAGACTGAGGAGGACAAATCTACAACCTAGGTCTGCATATATACATATTAGATACAATTCACAAAGTTGAACCAGAACAGATGTGGGAACAGTATGTATAATGATTCTGAGCAATAAAACAATTACCCCTTTAACTCTGTGTCCCTAAACTGAGTATGTCCTAATGGAAGAACATAATGTCCTTTCTCTTATGCCAGAACCAACAGGAGGCTTCACCTCAATCACCTGCCTTGTGTGTTGAGGGATTGCAGACACGGCGATGTCTCTAGGACTGGTTTTCTTCCTGCCTAGGGTCTTCCTACGTCTCACCAGATTAAGTCTGTGCGGTATGCATGCCATATCCTTGTCCATGCTTGGCCTTATACTCTGGTGTTTTTGAGTCAAGCGTGGGATGTTTGAACCTTATGTGTCACTGTTCTTGTTGCTGTTGAACCTCATTCATTATATTTATTTTTGGGTGACCTTGTGTGATATTGTTTTAACATCAAAGCCAGTGGTCTTTGTTGGTGTACTGACACCCTGGTAGGCACGATGGAGAACATTTTTTTTTAAGACCGCGTCATCAGTCAAGCAAGGAAGGTGTAGATGGAGCAATTTGTAACCCTGAAAATTGCTTTAGTGTTTAAAATAATCTGATGAGAGAATATTTTCAGATAATCTTGTAGTGTGCACGACCAGTTCTCAAAATCTAAAGTCCTTAGTGAAACAACTAACTGGTGCAGCCAAAATGCATATCTATTGTGTTCACAATGTTGGCATGTTTATTATATTTGTCTACCAACTACAATGATAAACATTATTTATGGTATAGCGTTACTTACACACAAAGACGTTACCAAGACATTTCAAATTACAGCAAAACAAGAAACATTGCATAAGTATAATAAGAAATAGACAATATAGAATTACAATGTCATTGAACTCTTCCTAGCCAGCCCATGACCCCTCATATACAACAGAAATACTTATTGGGAGTTCATCCATCAATTACAGTACCTTGTATAGGTTTTTACCACAGGGCAGTTTGCCAGTCTTTTGGCAAAGGTACAGCAGTGGCTGAACAAACCCA
Source organism: Benthosema glaciale (assembly GCA_900323375.1). Taxonomy (NCBI): domain Eukaryota; kingdom Metazoa; phylum Chordata; class Actinopteri; order Myctophiformes; family Myctophidae; genus Benthosema; species Benthosema glaciale. The sequence continues at coordinate 16,645 of OOFJ01109295.1, forward strand.
ATGACCACTGTAATGAGCATACATATAGCCAGTAAAATAAAGTAATCTAACAAGAGTCCTTGAATGTAAAAAAAATACAAAAATGCACCAAAGTAACTTACTTCCTAAAAATGACCCCATGATCAGCGAGATGCTAATGAAGGCTCTTCTCTTCATGCTGTTGTCCCTCTCCCTCCCTGTCTGGCCCAGGCTGTTTCAGAGCCCCTGAGAACAGCCAGGCTGCACAACAGCATGACTGACATGAAAAATAGGAACTGACCCAAATAAGCATAATAAAATACCAGGATAATACCCAGCATGTCTAACATATATAACACCGAAGCTCCAATAATGGGCAACCAGGCCACCGCAGAGCAATTGCCACCC
>OOFJ01109299.1:0-12863 GCA_900323375.1 Benthosema glaciale
CTCTCACGAGTTACAGACCTGTAAGGGTTCTATTTGGAACCCGGTGTCAAGTAACCAAGAGGGTACCCGGCTGGACCTCACATTGAGAACCACTAAAATAATATATTTTTGTTGGGTGGAAACGTCATATATCCAAAACTGTTGCAAAAATAGCAGATCTACAAACTCAATCTGCTGCTTTTGTGTAACGCCTTGTGTAAGGATCGTACTGATCAAATAGGACATTTAGGAAAAGAAACATTTGATGAAAAGTTAACATTTGGAGATATAACAATTTGACCAAAATTATATCAACTTTATTTTTAATATAGGAATTGTTAAAGGTTACCGTTAATGAATTGGTTCAGAAATAGACCAATCATTAACTAATTTAATGCCAGCATTGTTTCAGTCTGTGTCCCTCCCCTGCCACCGGATTCAGCCGGGCTTTTATTTTGAAGAGCCCAAAATTCACCCCAAAATGACGGGAAGCCAAATCGGCTAAAGCTAATGTGGCTACGGTCTTCTTATAAGTCATCAGTTAATGTAGTAACCGCGAGGTAGCGACAATTTACTAATGAGCCGCTAACATCCCGGTTTTGATCCAACACCTCAATCTGAGAAAGGATTCAGAGGAAAAAGGTGTTTTAAGATCCCGGTCATAATGGCAGTGGATGGGGGAGGAAATCATTTCATTGACGGACGGAACACTTCCAGTTTATCTCCTAGCAACGGAGACGCTGACAGACGGTAGCATAGAACGATCTCTTTCTGAATTAATAGAAATCAATAGATGACAAGATTCTCATCATTGGCACAACCCTAGTTGTGAGCTTTGTAAAGGTCGGCTATTCACCGCCACACGACAAGTACGAGTCAGACTTTTAGGAAGGCCTTTTCCTCAGAGGTCTAAGATGGAGATGATGATGATGATGAAGATTCAGTCCAGCATCTTGGGTTTCCGCTACCAGGCTATAGTCCCTGGGCCTGGTTCTGGCTACGGTGGCTCATGGCTCGGTTGAAAGCCATCCGCACGGCTTTGCGAACAGAAGCTGAGCGGCCTTCCGTCAACTTGATTCTGTCTATAGTCTTGTGAAGGCCAAACGGAACCATCTTGGATCTAGGAAGCCATTGCCTGACGGGTAAAAACAAAACAAAAACAGAGAGGATTAATTGATTATAATTAGCATGTAATTAACTCACTCAAGGTACGTTGAGTAACTCACTCTGAAGAACCACATGCTGAGGCCACGTGCCAGTAAGACTCTGTCTCCTTTTCATTTCCGGGTTGCCGGTAGCGGTGTCAAAGTGAAATTCGAATTTCACCATCCAACCATAAGACTTTTTTTGCCAAGGAATTCTTCAAAATAATGGCGCTAGATTTTACTCTGAAAAGTCCCGCCTTCCATTACCCCACAAAACCGGGAGGCATAATCTTCCGTTCTTACCTCACGCTGTCACATCTAAAGACTCTAAAAGTTTTTTCACAAACACACAGTGAGCAGCTCTCCATTACCAACCATCCTGTGTGAAATTGTAGTGAAGATGAATATTCTGTGAAAATAGGCTAGCATTTGGTGAAATAGATCAACAGGCTCTTTTCGGCAAAGAGATTTGGTGTAGAGTGTAAAAAGGAGGGGGGAAAAAGTATAGGCTCAATAATAATATGCCTTTATGGTTGTTTATCCAACCTTTATATTTTACCCCCAAATTACCGGATGCCAAATCGGCTAAAGCGAATGTGGCTACTGTCTTTGTCGATGTGTTAAGGCATAAACATCACCAGCGAGAATATTGTCACAGACTCCTATTGCCGCATGATCCAGAATTCCACAATGAAGTGGTTCATTGATCCATCTAACGATTGAGTTTTACTTCTTGCTTTTCTTGCATTTGCAGTCTAAGGGCTCGATTCTTGTTACCAGCTAAATGCTAGACGCGACCCGTGGGCCGTTGCCCACACGTGGTGCTTGCTAAGTCCGCTAATGGTATTTTGGTGGAGCACGGCCCGCTATTTATTATGCCGGCGGTGTTTTCTGCGCCTGGAGGTGTGGTCTTGGGTGTGTTAACACTCTCCCCTAAATTGTTATTTTGGTCAAAAACATTTGGGAATGCGATAGTGGAGATTAAAACCACCCGTTAGTAAGCCTGCCAAATCAGTCTGTGTGGAGCGACGCAGTTGGAGTTGGAGAGGCGCACAGAAATAATCAGCAGAAGTGAGTGTCTGCTGTGACGCTGTCACTTCATTGTGTCCAGTTTATACAATTAAGACGTTATTTGGCTTATTATTATTATTATTATTATTATTATCATTCAGTCCTCACCTGATCTTTTTGGGAAGGAGCCAAGAACACGTCTTTTATTTTAATCATATCTCGGTCAGATTAGATTTTCCGAATCTTACATTCCGCTTGATAACTCTATAGAGCAAATTAAAGATCGATATTTGGCGATCACACAGCACTTTGAAGTGTAAAAAATGACCAAAAAATGACCGAGATATGATTAAAACAACAATACGTGTCCTTGGGGCTGCATGCGCCGGGGGAAAAAAAAGGAAACGGCCGCCTGGAGGGAGCGCAGCACCACGCAGCACCAGGCACCAGCAACGGGTCATGGGTAAGGCTGAAATAATATAACGCTGGGCATAACGGGCAAAGATCTTTTAAAGGCAATGGATGTGGCACAGGGATTGGTTGAATTGCTGAAACGCCCAAACCACACCTATGCATAATGTAACGGGTCGCAGAGGTTTTTAAGGGGTTTAGAATGGTCACCAAAATATTTTTTTTTGTGGGGGAACGCCCGTTCCCCTAGGCTAGATGCCCTAATAGTGGTAGAAGGGAGTTGCGACAAAAATCGAGCCCTATGTCTACGATATTTACCAGCTGCGCTTGTTGTCGAAGAAGTGGACGAGGAAGAGCTTCTCGTCGGACCTGTACTGCATCTGCTCTCCTGCCCTGAGAACGTCCGGAGGAGGCAGAGGGGGCAGGACTCCGTTGTGTTGACGACGACGCGCCCCCGTCCTCTGTGATGTTTTGGGATCCATGATCTGTGTGAAGCAACAAGAACATGGGACTGAGTGACGGCACGGCACACAACCAGCAAGGAGAAGCAACAGCTGGGGAGTTTTCCTGGTGGCTGCTGTGACCACAAAAGCTCTCACCAGTGGAGACAGAAGAAACTTAACAGGCGATCATACATAGTACATACAGTACATAACTCATGCACACACATGCAGCAATGAGCCCCTGCGGAAAGCCACTAAAGCCATCCCTGGACAGCTCTCTCTCTCTCTCTCTCTCACACACACGCACAAGCCGATTCTTTTTGCTAGCTAACATCCTGGTATGGGTGTTCTTTGACACAAAACACGAGCTACGCCACTTAACGATGAGAGGAAATGCATCATGGGTGTGAATGAGACAGACAAAAGAGAGATGGCCAGCAGCGTCTCAGGACTGAGGACACATGCACGCACTTCTCACTCACCAAGGCAGGGTAGGAGGGATATCCACTACATTTTGCCCAAACTAGTTTAAGAGGTTCCAGAGCAAATGTTGCTGAGGCGCTAGTGGGCTTCCATATATTTCCGTTGCCAACTTCTAAGGGAAGCAGGAATAATGACAAGCAAGTTATGGGGGTGGGGGTTCAACTGCAAACAGACACATGGGTTGGCCCTATCGTGTGCACCACTTTACTCTTGATGCCTAAACGTTTTAGGCATTTAATCAGCATTTTGACATTTTAAAATCGAGAAAAGAGCTGATCTACAGCAAAACATTGTGAGCTTGTAGATTCGTTATTTGAACCATTTTAAAATGTCTTCAGAAATGTTTTGAGGGGGAAAAGAATGCCGGTAAGGTGGTGCAAAAGATAGGACCAAAGAGTATAACAAGACTAAATATTCACAAAGCCATGCATACAGGATAGGGGAAGTATAACAATAACACCACTCACACAACACACATAGATAGGCCTAAAACAGACATTAAAAAAGGTATGGTCACATATTAGGAAAATAAAATGCCATTTGGATTAGGTCTTGGGAATTAAAGGGATATATTAAAGGGGATCATTTTAACATCTACTCAGGCTTTTGTGTGCACCTTTCCCCAGATGAAAGTGAAATTTCCAATATCAATTCAAAGAAGCAAAGTGAGGTTGCCATGGAGTACATTAGCTCTGCCGTTAGTAACACTGAGTGAAAGATGACTAACTGATGGATTGTGAAAAGTGCTCGTCTTGACCTCACGATGACATAACAGCATGTTAAGGAAAAAGCAACTGGGGCAAAACGGGTGTCAAAAAAGGGCCCAGAACTTGGTTGTGCGCGTTGTCATGCACCAAAAGAAATGTCCGATATTCGGGTGGAAACCCCATATGTCTAAAACTGTAACTTTTCTGGATTCAAATTCACAAATAGCAAAAGCAGCAAATGTACCAGCTCGAACCTGGATATGCTACTTCCGATGCTTTGCTGTAGTGTGATATAAATGGCATTAATTTACGAAAAAACAAGTAAAAATATGGAGATGAGGGGGTTTCTGCTGCCAGAGAGCAATGGTATCCAAGCTTAGTGATGCGTTTTGAGCTTGTAGGTCTCTTTTATATGCATGATAAATCACCTTTAAGAAATCCAAATGTCCTTAACCCATTCTGGGCGGGAATTCCTTTTGGTGCTCTAACCATTCTGGATGGGAACAGTATGTACAGTATTCAAAAACTATTGATGCTGCTATATAAATAGAAAACTTCTGTCAGTATTTAGAAGGCCTTTATAGAATCGGCCTCAGTCCAAAATGGTTAAACACTGTGACCGGAGGCATTTTCATGTAATATTTTGTCCCAGAATACATTTTTGTTCTAAACAAGGCAATTTTTCACTGCATATAAAAAGCATCAACTTGTATGAATGAGGCCTCAACTATATGAATAATTTAAAGTCAGCTATTTTTGTATCATGTATGCATTTATCCATCCACGCTTTGTACTTAATCTCTCTCCAATAGGTGTTAAGGACACCTGAGCCATCCAAAAATACATATTTATCCATTATATGGATACATTATTTTGTATTCACGTGGTATAAACACCTACATCCAGATCCGACGCATACGTGTCCATATTAATCTCTAAATGAGACAATGAAACTGTGATCTTTGAGATCTTATAAAAGTCTCAACTTTCATTGCGCTAAGAAAGTTAATCCATCACGCGTTGAAGCAGAGACTAGAATTGACTACAAGCCTAGGCTTGTAGTCTGTCTCGCGCTTGTAAGGTTTGTAAACAAATATTGGTTCACAGCATTCTGACAATTCAAGATAAAATGACTGAAAAACCCATTGCATCCCCACTTTAAGGAAATAGCCACAGAAATATTGTATCAATTATGCACCTATACCTAGTAATCAGTGGACCCTGCTTAGCGAACCAGAAATGGAGCCCCTGTATTAACCAGATGAACCCTAGGGTTCAGATTTGGTGTAGAGGAGCAGATCAAGCACTGCCTGGTTAACGTGGTAGGTTTTACATGCCGCAATTGACGAGAGGGAGATGGAAGACAGAAAAACTAAGTCCATGCTTGTAGGTATATTAAGCATTTGTAGATGGCCTTCTTTGTACCTTTACAAGGTTGAATTGTATGCAAACTTAAACCAGCCTCACCAAAACAAATGCATGTATGAGAATAGAGGCACAGAGAAAGCATTCATGCCGAGTAAAGCATTTGTTAATGGTGTTAACAGGAAATTCCTCAATGAATAACTTTGCATCTTGAATTTAAAAGGTTTGAGTCAGAACTTAAATGTCAAACAATGTTAATAACGGCTCACCTGATGCGATCTTGGCTGCTTTGGTGGGCTCCCCGTTCTCAGTACAGGTGACCAGAGTGCTCTTATCGTCCACAGTGCTACGGCGCGTCACACCCGGCCTCCCCTTGCCACTTTTAGGCATGACAACAGTGCTGGAGGATATGGAAGGGCACAGATGGGACAATCAACCGATAAGCCAGCTCTCTCATAGAGAAAGCCAACATGTAATCATGTTGGCTAAATCCTAATGTGCAAATTTATTAAACAAAACAATAGCTTGTTTCCTAACATTAACAATTAAAAAGGCCAAATGATGATGTTTTAGTAATACAGAGTCCATTGGGGTTTTGTGGAAGATGCTTCTGAATATATTGCTAGTTTGACCACTTCAAATGCGAATTAAAATAAAATATTTTTCACTGCACTACATGCTTCCATAGAAGACATGTTGGCTTCTATGGAATCCAAATGACTCCAATGATCAGTTGTGGCGACTGAGAATTTAATCTTTTGTTTGTGTTCTCCTAATGAGCGTAAATTTTACTTTTACTTGGTGATTAATTGTCACACAAATTGTGATTAATGATATAATTGTATTCTTGTAGATCGGCTATCGCCGCAATATAAAAAAATAATAATTGTGACACATACCTTGTGCTACTCTGCACGCTCCCGCAAGAGGAGATGCTAGACTCGGAAGCGCAGCGTCGCCGCGGTTCTAATGGCCTGCCGGGAGCCGACCTGCTGTCCTTAACCACGAAACCGTTAGCTATTCCTGGAGAAATCACAGAAAGAAAAGAGGAAAATGTTTAAAATAAATACAAAATGAAAAGCACAAAAAATGTTGAGACACCTAAAAGTTCCCTTCCAACAGATCTAAACTACGAGATCAACTATTATCAGTGCACAACTAAGGGTTGGGTCTGGTACCGTTTTTAATCACACCATCAGAGCTGGTATGTGGACTTCACGTCTGGTATCTAATATATACAATTGCGTTATGTGGCAAGTTGACATGTGGCAAGTTAACACCGCCGCACAAATCCACAGGACACACAACTCGCAGTGACTGCTCGCATGGCATTCTTGCACCGTGCGCACCACGCAAAAACCTCTCGCCTACAGAACTCACACAGCCATCCACAGCCCTGATTGGCTCACACATTCGACACTTCCCCAACGTTGCCTCCTCTGGGAGGGCTCTGGGACACTCTATCTACACTGTCCACATGCACCCCACCTTGCTTGCAAACGACGAACCTGGCAACCCTGCATTTCTTCCGCAAACACACGCAATTGTGTCTTTTCATTGGCTCTGACCAACACATGCTCCCTAGCTGTCGTTGGATTGGCTCCACCGCTGCTACAGCCAGGGAGCCGAGCCAGTCTCCCACTATGATCAGGAAGGGACCATCTGTACATACTGCACGGACAAAAACCTCGCCTCCACCATGCACGAACGCACACACATACAGCCACCACACCGCCCTTACTGAAAAATACATACGGCGGACCCCCAGTGAAATACCCCCGCGACGCACAGTGAATTTCACTGATGGCTGGGACGCACAATCCCCCGAAACACACCCTTTCCTCCTCACTGCATATGCGCTTAATTTACAGTACAGCCTGTCAAATCCAGCTATTTCCTTCTTTGCATTGCGTCGCAATAGAGTTGATCTGCGCAAAGCGCGGCTAAATTCTAGTTTAATTACAAATGACAGTGGTTAGGGCTTTTTTCCACTTCTAGTGATTTTTACTAGTTGCCTAGTTTACTAGTCGACTAGTTGTTTCTATTATATAATATCATAAATATGAGAACTGACAATAAAGTACTATATCATATATCATGGATTAATGACGCAGTGAGAGGAGTTTTGGATAGCAGCAGCTAGGTTGCCATGACAACAGATACAAAAGCAATGCACGTGCGGTGAGAACACGTACTACAACAGCAGCACTTCACCTTTCCAACCCACATCAGTTTAGCTACTACAATAATAAATCCCTGGGACTCTCCCTGGGAATAGACACATTCGCCTTCCTTGGACCGTTGGCTGGAAGCTATAGCCAACTGCCATAAGCTAACCTGGCCAGTGCCACCAGTTGAAACACCTCGTTACTTGACACGCATGGGTTTTCAACGCCACCATTTTTGGTCTGCATCTTCTGTGACATACTGTCATGTGATACAATTGAACAACATACAGGTTTAGCCGCCATTTCAGTGCTGTATTGTCGGAACTTGTCGCTGCACCTGCTGTGTTTGTTTGCTAATATTGTGTGTCCGTCCGCGAACACAATTGCTGTCCGTAGGAGATGCACTGGCTACTACAGGAACAGCTGCTGCTGATAGAATAGTATGACTCAGGCTTGGGTTAAATGGACAACATACCTGTGTCAAGGCGTTTGATGGGGGACTCCTCCTCCTCCTCATGATCTCCGCTGTTGCTCCGTGTTCTTTTCCGGGGCAGGAGGAGTGTCTCCAGTCTGGGAATCACCACAGAGAGGAAGGTCTTGGCACCCAGGGACGTCGGGGAGCCCGGCAATGATGAGGTTTCAACCACCTTGCGGGGTTTCTGCGGGCTGACACTCTTGGATTTGCGGAAGAGGATGTTGGTCCGTCTGTTGCGGGAGGAGGTGGGGGTGACGGGGGCTTCAGCGAGCAAGGAGGTGGCCACGACGCCAAGGTCGTCGTTGTCGGGGGAAAGCAGCATCGAGTGTGGAGGAATATGCCCGTTGGGAGTGGTCTCCCGGGGAGCTGAGGTAGTAGCAGTCTTGGGCTCGCTGTCGCCGCTGACGTCAGTCTTCTGATTCCTTTCCGCTTGGGACTGAGCAGTCTTGAGTGTGGGTGGTGGTTCTTCTGAGTTGCTGACCGGTTCTTCCACGTGCGGTGGTAAGTTCAATGGCTCTAGTTTAAGCGGAGGAGGCAATACTTTTTCTTCTGAAAAAAAAAATAATAATAAATACACAAGGAAGAAGGGTAAATAAGATGGCAGCAAACTTAACAAACCACACAAGTCAACAGTCATGCTTTTGATTAATTATGGCCGCTTTGTTTCCTGGCGTCATTACAGCACTGCACAGCCAATAATATTTGACATTAAAAAGGTTTCTTTCCCCAGCAAAATACATACATCATGAAGGGGTTTGCCAAATTCTGTTCTAACTTCTTCACCGAGCCTTAGCTTCAAACATCCAGATGTTATTGGCCAGGTCTTTGGAAGGAAGTAGTGACCGGATGAAGATCCATTAAGATCGAAATGTTGTCTTTTTTTCAATAAAGTAATCCTTTACTGCGGGCCCTACTGTGCGCACCCACTGTCGAGGTGCGTGTAAATACGTACGCTCTGACTGGAAGTGGCCAGGTCTTTCTTTACCTTCCTCTGGTGAGCTGTGATCAGTGGTGGTTGTTTCGGGCAGTGGTTTTTCCTCTGGTTCTCTGCATAAAAGGCTGGGTTCTGGTTCTGGTGGCTGGGCGGCTGCCGCCGCGAGGCGTTGCCTTCTCATCCTCAGGCTTATCTCGCTTCGCACTTCCGTGATGATCTTTTTGAGCAGCTTGAGGCGCTTGCTGCGCGAGGGGCTGTGCCTCATGGCTGTGCTGAGGTCCAGCTTCTCCAGCAGCGCTCTCAGCTGCTCCTCCAGGGTCATGTGCTGCCGGTTGGCCGGGTTCAGCAGCTTGTCCACTGCAAATGATGGGACAGTTATTATGGCCTGGCTAGTGCAAGGACGTACCCATCCATGTCATGTGATAAGCTAGTGTGATAATTTACTTTTTGCTAAATCCCACCCTAAGCAATTGTGCAATGCTAGCTTAGCAACCGATGGTAAGCTGGCATATGGTTTGGCACTCTTTCCCTGACCTGTCATAGCCGTGTTATTTTGCCCGCGCACACAATAATTCGCAACATTAATAGCAAGAATAGGAATACCAGTATAACGTGATGGTGACTATGAACCAGCAACACGTTCCACGTACCCAGAAAACAGTCAGAGCCAGAGGGTGCCTTACACCTCTTTTCTCAAGTTGCAATCTGTACTTAACCTGCATAGCTGTGTTGTTGGACACATACTGTGGACCGGTTTCATTTAATTTGTTTTTTCATTGTGGAGGATGCTTTATTCTAAGAACTGGGATGGACATTTTTGCAAATCAAATCTTGTTTGTTGTGTTTATTGTTTGCCGTCCATTCATTTCCAGATCTTTAGCTTACCATCCTCCCAGGAGAAGGGTGGGGGGGCTTCTGGCTTGGGGGTCTCGGGGAGGTGTAAGCCACTGGGGAAGTCAAAGCCGATGCGCTCTGCCTCTCGCCGGGCCTTTCTGATGATGGCCCCACCTTGGTCCTGCATCCGCAGCCCGGCCCTGTGGAAGAACGTATCCTTGGCGTTGTACTTCATGCAGTTGAAGATGATGAGGTCGAAGTCGGCCTCAAACTCCTCCATATTGCTGTAGCCGTGCTCGTCGATGCGCTTCCTCATGGTGGAGAAGTCCATGGGCTTCTTCACGTGGTCCAGATAGTCAGGAACCTGAGAGCCACAAGGAGAGACAATTTAAAAAAAACGAATAAAAATAAAAACGTGTAGGATAGGAATGCACAGATAAGGACATTACGGTCCGATTTAGATGTTTATTTTTTTATTTGACGATAGCATATACCGATATTTGTGCTTTTGTGGTTATTTCTTCCCTTTGTCCCAGGGAAACAAATACATGCAGTACCTTAAATGAAGTGGTCAGATGGGTGGGCATGGGCAGGGAGCGCTTTCAAGATTAGCGTGGCAAGTATGATGCTAAACAGTATAAGTGTGTAGTGCTACCTGGTAATATTTGATTAGGTACATGTGCAGTGGTGTAGCCTGTTTGTAATACAGCAACCACTAACCTCTATGATGCTGACAGGCTGAGTAAAGATTCTGTAGGTGTCCTTCTCAAGCAGTTGGTTCAGAACCGCCCTGAGCAGAATGTTGAATGGAGTGAGCTGGACCTCTAATACGGATTGCTGGAGCTTCATCTGCAGGCCAAACAAACAGAAAAGATAGAGTCTGGAACAACACCTCCTGAATGCTATAGTCTGGAACAACACCTCCTGAATGCTATCGTCTGGAACAACACCTCCTGAATGATATAGTCTGGAACAACACCTCCTGAATGCTATAGTCTGGAACAACACCTCCTGAATGCTATAGTCTGAAACTACATCTGCTAAATGCTAGTCTGGAATTACACAAAAATATATTTCCATTATATTTCAGAAATTCCATTTCTTATAAGCAAGTACAGGTATATATGATTTGATTAGGTTTACTTATATTAGGACAATTTTCCGTAAATACAAAAGCGGGGACTGGGAGAAGGATTATTTTCAGATGATTTGCGCCAGAATGTATGGCGGAAGGATTTGACTGAAAATGGTGGAGGCGGTCTGGCATGGTGAGACTACAATAACAAGATTGGGATGATGATGATGACTGTGGAACTTCACCTCTTCTCTTTTTAGCTTCTCCCTCTTCCTGATGAGCTCCAGCAGCAGGCGGGCACGCTCCAGGTCGTGGCGGAGACGATGCCACTCTTTCAGCTGCTCCTTCAGTGCTTGATTACTCTCCGCCCTGCATTCCTGCTGTGTTGGCTCAGGCTGAGGAGGAGCCTAAAAACAAAGACAAGATGTTTCAACTCCTAATGCCGACCCGAGCCCACAAAAGACAACGAGCTCCGCTCACAAAATGCTCCCCAGCCCATTTTACATTTGCAGTGCGTTAGTGTTAAAAAACAAAACCCTGTGGTGACGAGGTGTGCAAAGCATAGTTGTGTGTGCGTACTACTGTGAAATGTGGAAGTGTTGGGTTTCATGACAGGACTAACCGGCTGCTGCTTTGTTTTCTGAGGCTGGGGGTTGCTGGCCTGGAGTCGTCTGATTAGTGGCACGTTGTTTCTCGACTGCCTCTTGAGCACCCAGTAGCTCAGGACACGCTCCACAAACGGCCTCTTCCTGTAGACGGACACCTGATTGAGGATCGTGTCCAAACTGGGCAGGGAGAGACATACAGAAACCAGTCAGAAGGTTGAAGAGAGCAAAAGTTATATGGCAAATTGGCAAAAGACAGATAAAGGTTATAATAAATGTTCAGCCTGGAGTCGATAAGTGGAGACTCAATTCACATGGAATATCTCATGACCGAAAGATGTTGTATGGCCATTGGCCAAGGCCTAATGTGCGCTTCTATATGAAACACAACTATTCAGATTTTGAGAGATGCTTCTGAACATATTGCTACTGCTGGGTAGGGTTTGACCACTTCAAATGCTCTAATCTTAAGAAAACTGACAACAGCCCATCTACAGGCTCTCAATGCGCAGCAGAAGATGCATTGAGAGCTTGTAGAGCTATTTTCTCTGCGCAACATGCTTCCATAGACATAGAGGACATGCTGCTGGCTTTTAGGAATTCAAATGATTAAAGTTCTCAGATGCCTCGACTGATTTCAATCTATAAATTCATTTACGCTTGCTCGATGTGCCCGTCACAAGCCTTGTCATCAGCCCTACCTTGAGGCTGTTATGCTGGGTCCAGCGCTGCTGGCAGGAGCTTCAGGTTCTGGTTCCGGCACTTCCCGTTTACACCGCTTCTTCTGCCATCCTTTTAACCCATTGCTACCTCTTTTCCCCCCTCGCTTGTGGCGAGCAGTCGGTTTCGAGTGGGTGTCCTCGTAGATTGTGAGGGGTCTCCTGTCACAACCTTCGGGCGTGTGGGCGCAGCAATACGCAGTCTTTTTTACCGTGAACGACGCAGAGCCCGACTCCGTCACCTCTTTCACCGGCTCCATCTTCATATAGAGGCCGGCCTTTTGCGCACAGCTGACGTGGAAGGCCGTGTAACAGTTCTGTTTGTGGCACTGGATGCAGGCCCCCGCCCCTTTCTCCTTGCAGAGGCAACAGGTGAGCTTCCAGCGGGCGGGCGGGATGTTGCTCACGCCGTCAATGGGCTCGATGAAGACCGTGTCAGAGAAGCCCACCTCGGGCACCCACAGGGCGCATGCCACGTGTCCCCAGCGGTCGTCGTCCGTCTTCTTCAG
>OOFJ01109300.1:5391-24423 GCA_900323375.1 Benthosema glaciale
ATGTATCCATCAGCCACGTACCACAGAATTTCATAGTGGCGCGAGTAATCCCTCTGTACAAAAAAGGGAAAAAAATAGAAAACTAACAAATACTGTGGCATGGTCATGCTGGACCTCCAGATGACATCAGGGATAGTAAGTGACTGACTGACTGACTGACTGACTGACTGACTGACTGACTGACTGACTGACGGTAAATACACGATTTCATAGTAAATGTGACCTGCACAATAATCATAGAAATTATCGTCACATTGCGATGTTATCACAACATCACAATGTTATTTGAGGCATTTGGGCAAAAACATTGTTGAAATATAGATTTTTGTCCCACATCGCACAGCCTTAATAGCTATTTTCCATACATCTGCATTCATGTTGCTTGGCCAGCTAGTCCTAGTGTGTGCGTGCGTGCGTGCGTGCGTGCGTGTGTGCGTGCGTGCGTGCGTGTGACTGTGTGTTCAAACTGCCACACTATGTTGTTGGATTGCAGTGGGAGGACTCACCAGCCCTGTCCGGGGGGAAGCCTATGTGGAGCCCCTGCGTCTGGTTGACAAACCTCCAGACTCCCCTCAACCCAGCAGAGTCAGCTTTGAGGAGGAGGAACAACGCACACAGGACGGGGGGAGGTCCAGTTATGAGCCGGTAAATGGCGATGATGAGGAGGAGGAGATGAAGGCGGACACTGAGAGGAAAACGGATCAAGGCTCCCCTCTCCGTCTACAGACACGCTGGCATGATGAACCAAGCAACAAGACGGCCAATGTCATCACCACCGTGTCTGAACTTGAGCTGCGTAAATTGGAAAGAGGTTTGTATTTTAAGGGCTCCATTTTCGTCACTGCTAAACCTTTTTGTTTTACTATTTTCAAAAAATAAAAAAATAAAAGGCAAAGATAAAGGGGTTCAGCAGTGACGAAAATGTAGCCCTAAGTCTCAATAGTCTTTGTGTGTCTTTGTGTGTGTGTGCATGCGTGCATTATTAATCAAGCACCTGTCCTTATTAATTGCATCTGTTGTGGTCTTGTGTTCAGATTTCTACCTGAGCAGTCTGTCCCAGTTGCACTCCGCTGAGATACAGGAACAGCTGCTGTCCTGCCTCAGCAGTGACTGCTACTCCAATTGGGAACCATGGGACAAAAAGGTAAGCTATCACGCACTATAACAATTGATCTGTTACTTGAGTTCAGAGTACATGGGTGGCGTAGGTGAGAAGAACATAGTTCAAAGTTATCAATCCCGGCCTTAAGATGCAAGTTGTAGCAGGATGAGTCCCTATAGGAGGTGCACAGTGCTTGAGATGTTGTGTACAGACAGACAGACCAACAGAGCCATGTTGCTAGTAGGGCTAGAATTCTCTGGTGAGTGTATAATCTCCCAACTGTCAAAAATAACTTTTTGTCAGATCACTGCAGGGTTTTTTACCCTTTATTTATCGCTGAGCATGAATGCGCTTTTTCAGCAACGCCCTGCTTCACAGACACACACATTAAAACTTGGGAACCGTCCAGTACAACCACAGTCTTATGATGTTGGCCACTGAGCAGCTCCACTGGAGCCGTTGGAGGTTCAGTGCCTTGCTCCAGGGCAACAGTGTTGAGGTAGAGGTGAATGTTGGTCAGTGTTGGTCACATGCCAGATTTCTTTCTGCCGGTCCAGGGAAACAAACCTGGAACCATTCAGACACAGGCACACTCGACAGTGACAATCTACACAATACACATATTAATCATATATACACACATATTAATCAGCTACATAATTTATTTATGTTTAATATGAACAGAACATGAATATTCTTCTACTTTTGTCCCTACTCTCCTCTTTGATCATGTCCTAGGACTCTGGCCGTTGGTCCCTCAGCCCTGGAGATGACCTCAGTTCCGGTGTTTTCTCCTACAACAGCCAACCAGAAGGCCAGGTTCTCAGCATGGACTGGTTGACTCACACACAGCTGGCCCCACCCTGCTGTTTTGAAGGTGTGATGGTTCAGTATTCATGTCTCCCCTACTCTAGCATGGCCAGACAAATAGCCTCCCAACAAATTGCAAATTCTTCCGTTCCGAGCTCTGTTGATGATCAAGCGACAAAGCGGATGTGAAGCCTCCTCCCCACTTCCGTTACAGTTGCTCAAATATATCCTAATATAAGCTGCTTAGCAGAAATGGAAATAAAATAAATAAATGTAAAGGTATTTTAAAATATATATTTCTGAACGGAAATGACAAACCAATGCCAGCTTCCTGCCTAAGGATTTCGGCAGGAGTAGTTCCAGACTCTATATTATAGCATTTGGAGATTGTTCAATAGGGAAAAAAAAGTGTTAGAAAGTTGTAGCCTCTCTGTTCTAACATAAAGCTGTATTTCTTGCTCTGTGATGGACTCAGGAGTGGACGTGTGCATCAGAGACTTCAACAGGAGAAGCATCCGGATCAGGGAGACGCGTCGGGTGAAGGTGGGCCACATCGCCACTGGAATCAGTGATCAGGTGCGAGTCGTTCCTTCCTGCACCACCATGACTCCAGACAAGCAGCTATGCTGCATTAGTCATGTCAGATTGTCAGGCCATCTAAGGGCTTACAACATGGTTATGTTTATTAACTACATATATGTCCCTCGTTTAGATCTCAGAGAGGGTGTTCACCCTGGAGACCCAGGAGGGTCAACAGGTGGCTCATGACGAGGAGGTGCAGGACTCTGGGCTGGAGCTGTGCTGTGTGTCTGCACCCGACTGCAGTCCTGCCTGGAGGTGGCGGATCAGAGATGGACTGCTGGAGACTAGATAGAGCCAACGACCCTTTAACGTGCCTCCTGCCACTATTTACAGCACCTTGCAATGCATTCACATGGCCAATGTTCAAACCTGCAGCCTTCACTGGCGGTGGTTATCTTGTTATTTGTGCCCTGTAAACAAGGTTCCAGTATCTCATGTTTTGAAGGGAATACATTTGTAGTTTTCCAGTGTGCCCGTCTTATGCTTAATTGTCGGTGAGAGCTGTAGCCATGGTCTTTTTCATGTCTATGTAGAACCTATTGTACAGTACTGTACATAAAGTACTTAATGTACTGTATGTGCTGTACTGCTGTCGCTGTTCTGACAGCCGACTCAGGACTCCTGAGTACCCCTGGGTCTCAAGTTTTTCCCTATGGAGAATAACATTTGGTCATCTTAAAGTCTATTAAGCATTGTGGTCCAAAAATAAACAAACTGTCTACTCTGGGCGATATTGTCAGGAGGTGGCTCTGTATCGTTTACATTAGTCAGTCACTCATATTTGATAGTCTGTTCCTGGCAAAATGTTACCTAATTCGGCAGCAGTAACATTTTCTTGCCGTCAGTTGATTCTTCATATCCATGAGTCAAACTGCAAGGATCATTTGTTTATTTTTGTAACACCATTCTTATTTCAACCATTTTAATTCTGTAAATGTGGTCTGTTTTTGTTTCACTGTCTGCTGATGCTGCTGCGTCTCCTATTCTTCAGTGATGTCTCCCTTGTTTATTTTGTTCTTTTTTACTGTGTAATTTTGCTGTTTTCTATGTTTTAGCTTTAGTGTTTATTTCGCCTTTAATTTTCTGTATAGCACTTTGTAAACCTCAAGTTGTGAAATGTGCTATATAAATAAAGTAGATTAGATTGGATTATTTATTTGACACAATATAAAGAATGGTCTATGGGAATTCAGAATGGGAATAAATCAGCAACCCACATTGGATGCGTAAATTACGTCAGATTCAGTGCTCTATAAAGCATTCTCTTATGACGACTCAAAAACAACCACTGGGATTCTTGCACTGGCCATCTGGAAAGCCTGGCGATGCGAGGTTACTGGCCATCGCTTGTTTGTTGCCGATTCCAAATCAATAAAATATATATACCAAATCTCTGTCTTCTCATACAATCCTTTGTTCACTATGCCCAGTGCCCACCAATGAGGTACCCTTATGATCTAATACCTGTAACTATCTAATAACTGTAACCATTATGGATCAACTGTATAGTTCGGCAATGCAAATACTGTACTTTTCTTTTGAGATCTGTACAATTTAATTATCCCTAATAACCATTAACAATTTTCCAATGCCTAATTACTTTGTTAATTTTGATGAAAATGTTATGTTGCTTTGCTATATGCAATAATTGGTTAAAATATTAACACCTTTTGCCATTTCATTTATACTATACATGTAGACCAGGTTATGAGCAGTTATTAACCATCACTTCAGAATGAGACTGTTCATTGCTCAAACTGATTCATTTCCCAACACCAACCATGATAACACACATTTCATAGGAAGTCATAAAAATGATTTATTTCGTATTACAACATACAAAATGTCACTGCAAAAAGGTTTTCTGAAGGGACTCACAAAACAAACTCTCTTACAAATGTGATAGAAAAAAGGTGAAAATCTGGGAATATCAAAGTGAATGTGTAGTTTAAAAAGAAAACACCACCAAGGCACTGACAAAGAAAATGTATAAAAGGAATTCCATGTTGAAACTGAAGGTAGGATTGTATTTTGAGATTGAAAAGCTCACTTAAATATACAGTACATTAAACACTATGCTTAGAGTGAGGTAATTATCTGAGAGTAGTGCACAGTGCTGTCAGAAATGCAACAAGTCTTTAACCCCGAAGAAAATAATGCAGTCATGCATCTTTGCACTGAGGAGAGCTGAACCTCTCCTAGGCCAAAGATCCTAGATCCCCAAAACATCATATCAGGGATCCGGCCCTCCGTTTCATCATGAAACGGTCACACATTTACTCTGTGGAAGGATCAAGAGGGAGATAAGGATCAAGAGGGAGAGATAAAATGGTAAAAAAAAAGAAAAAGAAAAAGGAGCTGCGTTTAACTGTTTCTCAACAGGGTTCATGTCATTTGTACAAAACTGTTCACTTTCAAAATCAGAGGCACTTTCATGATAAGCATTCCACATTGTAAAGAATTGTTTCGTATGATGATCTGTAGTAAAGTCAGCCAATCCTTAAAAAAAGAAAATCACTTTATAACCTAAAGTGCATCCTCCAACTTTTATTTAATCAATATCCACTCCGAAGAGCTTGTGAAAAGGTATGAATGTTGCATCACAACATTCTTTCCCAATTTCAAGGTCTTTAAAGCATGACTTGATGATCACAGATTTTCACAAGCAAATACCTACTGACACATGCAAAAATGCATACAAACCATAGCACAGAGAGACACCACATAGGAAGTGCATGGAGAGTTGGAAGAAGGGCGAAAAACTGAAAAGAATGAAAGTGCTATGCAGATGATGGACAACAGGATTTGCAGTGACTAGTTTTGTACCAAATAAAAATAAATTACTTCAAATGTGTGCCTTGGGGTGGGGTCTGTCCATCTCTTCACCCTTCTGTAGTGCATGCAATGTCATCAAGCAGCACTGCACGTCTCCGGCGGCATGGGGATTCACAGGTACGGACGTTGGACAATGTACTTCCTGATTCTTGGACATGAACGGAAGGTGGAACAGACAAGTGGTTTATTGCCATCCGACTCACTCTTTATTATCCATCACCTCTGTAGTCCTCAGAATCGCCCCTCGTGTCTGCCTCACATCCATTTCCTCTGCCTTGCCCTTGCGCCTATGTTGCCTTGACTCGCCACAGCCCGTTTACGTCGCATTCCTTAAGTTCTTCCTGCTCTTCGTCCTATGATAGGTTGCGCATAACCAGCGCAGCGGTGAGAGCCCCGACTGCAAACACAGCCACGGTTTGCCAGGTTGGAGTGCCGAAATGTGCACGGATCCCATCCTGAATGTCAAGAGAGGGAAAGAGCATTGCTGACAACCACCATCAACAAAGCAATAAAAGCGAGAAATGTGTGCTTAGAAATTTGACACCAGAAAACAAACACAGCAGAAGTCTCTTTCTTTTGGAAGTTGAAGCAATCTTTACCTTAAAATGAAATGGTTAAGTTTTACAGTGAGGCATGTTTTCTTTGTGACAATTATTTCACCCCAAAAAAAAACAAATATGCAGCCGTTGGTCTGCTAGAAGCTCTCACAAAAATATATGGAAGAATATCCTGGAGGATATTAAGTGCATTGATGCAACATGGTTGGTTTCAAATTGAATGTTTTTTCTTTGAATCCTTACCCAGCCTCCTTGCTCTCGGATCCAATTAATCACATGCTCGCGTAGGTAATCCGTGGTCCATGAAATAATGGTTCTAATAATTTCTGGAATTTTGGTCATCAGAGCCTGAATGGATGAGAGAAGGACATTCCATAATTATCATTTATCAATATGTTTGGAATCAGATATTCATGTTGTTGATTGACAGGACTATCTCACTCACCTTGATGACAAGGCGACAGGCAAAGTAGAAGAGCGCTACAACTCTGCCCCAGTTGAACTTTCCATCTGAAAAGATCTCATAGGCAACTTTTATGAATGCGTCCTTTGTAGGCTTTAGCCCAGGATTATCTATCAACCTGGAAAAAATGACATGAAACAAAGTAAGAGTTTGTAATCACATTCATGGAACATTATTAAGACAGAATTTTGGAATTCCACTGGAGTCGCATACATTTGGAGTTGGGCATTTCCATCTAGCTCATCTCCGATCTGCTGCAGGTACTGGCCAAGCTTCTTGTGGTTGGGGTCAACCAGCTCTCCCCCTCCCAGCTGTTCCCGGGTCACAACTCTATGGTCAGCTGTTAAGTTGTCGCCATGCCGTTGGACCCGCTCATAAATGAAACTGCAAAGGAGGCCACAAAGAGACAGATAGAAATAGATTGCAAAGTAATCACCAAATACTTTGTCTTTGTGGGGAGACGATAAGGGACCTACTGGGCAAAAGAGATGTCTTTACCATTTCCCTGATGGTACCACTCAAGTCAATAGTCTTTTCTTCAGTAAACAGAGTAAGCCCACAGTTGTGCCTACCTGTCAAATAGTGTGATAACTTCCTCAAGCGTAAGCCTTTACAATTAGTGGAACTGATTATTTATTTCAGATAGAATAGTACGATACCAATAGGCGAAGGGGCCTTTCTGTGTGTAGTTTGCATGTTCTCCCCATGTCCCCCTAGTGTAGGTACACGCAGGTAGTAGGTACCCTCACAAAAAACATGCAGTAATCCTGGTCTCTAAACTGCCGCACCCTGGCCAACAGGGTGCCTGATGGAGGGAAAAGGAACTGGTTGGAATACCGTGTTCCTTCCACACAAACCAAAAGGCAGCATTATACATGGCAGGGACATTCACATTTTTGACATAAGAATCTAGAAAATGTTTGACAGTGGGACAAACATTAATTCACTTAATGTGGAAGCTTACATCTTTTTATGTCTGTGAAACTGTTTTAATCAAACATGAATCATCAATCTTCAAATGCCATCATTTATTTGCTCTTCTTGTTAATTGGTTATCATGAAAGGACAAGAATAAAAGTAAAGTCTGCAAAGACAAGGGTGTCACAGAAAGCGGAAAGGAATTATCAGCCACCCATTGAATTCACTGAATGCTGTCAGGCCAGCCTCACAAGGTTTGTTCACACAGCATGAAAAAGCTTTGTCATCCCAAAAAATATATTTGCCTATAGAGATGTATCTAGGACAAAGTCTGTGCACACCAAAGGCTGGACATAGGAGGGGCTATCGCACCTCAAAAAAGTAGGGTGGGGGGCAAAGGATATGCCACTCCCATGGGGCTCATTCAGTCTCTGGGGCAAGTTAGTAGGACTTAGTAACTGTCTGAGGACAGAGATGTCAGTTTTAAACGGGGATGGGGAATTGAGACGTTGTATGGCTGTTGGTAGGGCATTCCACAGGGGAACAGGGTCAGCAGACCTCCCACTGGTGTTGTGCCCACGAGCATCTCTCACTCTAAATAAGTAGTTTGTCAGGTACATGAGCACACTGTTCCTCTGAGTATTGTAAAGACCAGGCAGATTGCAAGTTGTGTTGTACTCTTGTCTCTGAGCCAGCCTAGCAACGTGTTCGTTGCCCTATGTGGTATATTTAAATCCGTCTGTCTGAATGATAATGATATAAACTTACTTCTTTAGTAGCACCGTTCCCAGTTCGAGCACCTGATCTCCAGTATTGCCTGGAAAAAAAAGAGACAGATATTGTTTAGTCAATACAAAATCAGATTGAGATCAGATCACTCACTGTGGAAAGTGGAAACCCACGTTAGCTTTTTAAGGCTAGCCGACATCAGCTGCATGGCTAACAAGCTAGATATTAGACAGACAACAAGCAGATGAACGTAACTTTCAAACAGTAATAGAAACACGATGACTGTCATTGTCCGTTTGCCTCTTACTCAGACACGCCATCTGTCAATCTAACTTTACACACAGCTCGATCTAAACAGTTGTCCTTTCTCTAACGTGTATAGATAGCCATTTAAGCTAGCCTAGTCAGTTTAAGCTAATGACAGTGACAAATAACAAAGATGTAAACGTAAAAAACACGCTACCAGTTAAAATGACAATTCGTTTATTTTGTTAATATTGTCGTTCACGTCAGGGTCTCCGTAATAGCGTGTACATTTCAAGTGTATAAATAAAGTATAGCACCAGCCACCTGAATCATCTCCTCCCGCTGATGATGCCATCTTGAACTGCTTGTATGTATGGGTGGGAGCCCGCTTCCGTAAAGTCACGTGACACAATGTTTGTTTGTGGGAGATATGCAGTCAGTGTTGGAAATAGAACTACATAGTACTTTCACTAATACTCCACTACATCTCACTAACCTAATTTTCTCTTGTGCATACTGTACAATTATTTAAAATAAAGTAATTTAATTAATCCAATTACTTTGTATATTTCAAAAGATGTGTATACATTTTTGAAAACTTTAAATGGGACATTATGCATGAGTACTTTAATTTTTGTACCTTTTATACCAATACTTTTGTAATTTCACTTACATTTTTCATTCCAGGCTTTTATTTGTAGGCACATCCAATTTTAATTGAGTACTTTTTTCACCACTGTAAACTGTAAAGCCTGAGGTGAGGCTAGGTTACCGGCCGGTAATTCTGAGCATACAAATGGAACCAGTTGTCCTTGAATGAAATGTAAAGGTTGATAACCACGGCCATGATGGAGTACCAATTATTAAATCCAGCTAATGCTATACCTAGCCTCGGAAAGAGCAGGTGTTTGAGCCTACATACCCCTTTGCATCTGAACATTTAAAAACAAGCCTCAGCTTGTCACCCCAGGGATATATATTATACATTAAAGTTAATCAAGTAAATACAAAAGCATGACATACATGTCTCCCATTATGAGTTATACATGACAATCTTAAGGTCATCAATGATGGGGGGGATGTCCATATTTAAACTATGGGGGGTATGTGATTGGTTCCTAAACAATGAATTGGGTCAACTGCCAGCTGCATTAACACTGTACATGTACATATTTACCAAATGCCACTCCAGAGAATCTCCATTTCACACGCAAAGAAAAATGCAAGCATCATCTCCAAATCAGTTACAAATCGTTTTCCACTACATCACAAGACGCTGATAGTGATTTTTGCACATGCTGTAATTTTGTCAAGTTAGATAATTTGTGTTGATGTTGGTATAAAACTGACAAAAGCCAAATCACATACTTTGTGTATATGCTGCTGGGCTGATCAAAGACAGATATGGACAACAAAATGTACAGAAGATTTTTATTTTTGACAAAAGTCAGCTAAACGCAACATCTTAGAACTTCTGGAATTGCTTCTTGGCTCCAGCTGCCTTTGTTACTTTCAGCACGTTGAATCGGACCGTCTTGCTGAGGGGGCGGCACTCTCCGACGATTACGATGTCTCCAACTGTGACGTCTCTGTAGTGGGAGAAGCAGAGCAGACAACACATTAGATCTTCCGTACGGCAATTTCATCCAAACTGCTCGCTCGTGTTCAGAACAAGTTGCATCAGTATTGCCATTAGGCAGTGTCGTCACAGTCTTGTAGACTTGGAAGACCATCGTGAGAAATACATCATCTGCAGCAAAACCAAGCAGCTACACTAAAATAACTAGTTGCTGGAAAGCAAGCAGTTAGGGGAGACAAGTTACATATTGCTTGGCTGGCTGTACCCAATAATGACATGGAACAACTTCATGTAAATATAAACGTGAACTAGTATCATCCAATTCCCTAAAATAATTACATTGTCATTCATTTCCAGATTGGTGGTCATCTTGAACAAATTTTGGACAGACATTCCAACACTACCAATTTAATAATAAGATTTCTGCTCAACTTCTGGAAACAAGCTCACATCTTTTCCAGGTTCATTTATTGCAGGAAGTGGAACTAAAAAAGAGGTCTGTAGGAGATGCCTTGTACCTGAAGGCAGGTGACAGGTGAACAGACATGTTCTTGTGCCTCTTCTCAAAGCGGTTGTATTTGCGAATGTAGTGCAGATAATCACGTCGGATAACAATGGTCCTCTGCATCTTCATTTTGGTCACCACACCTGTGAACAGATAAGACAGGGGAAAGAGAACTTTAATACAGCTGCAGAAGCTAAAGCCACGCAGATAACAAAAAACAGTCGATTCAGAGACTGTATTAATCTGTGGACTAATGGCTCTCAAGGCAGGTCTACATCAGTGTTTCCTATAGGCAGTTGTGTGAACAAAAATGGCTTGAAGACAATCGCATAGAACATAGATCCCTTAAGTTGGGACTCACCAGAGAGAATACGTCCACGGATGGAGACATTTCCAGTGAAGGGGCATTTCTTGTCAATGTAAGTGCCTTCAATAGCCTGGTGAGAATACAGAAGATACTTTTCTTTAGCCCTTTATACATCACGACAACAGTAATTTCAAGATAGAAGTTCAAAATGATTGCATCAGCTATGCCAAGAGGCAGTGTCGTCATAACCTCCAGGTTTGGAAGACCAGACTGGAACAATGATAATCATTTGCAGGTTTGAAGTACATATACTACAGATAAATCAATACTGCTATTCTTTTATTTCATAACTTGACATTACCTCTCTTGGGGTCTTGAAGCCAAGCCCAACATTCTTATGGTAGCGAGGGAGCTTTTCTTTTGCCTCCTTGCCACCTTCAGTGGCCAGAACACGCTTCTTGTTCTGGAAGATTGTGGGCTGCTTCTGGTAAGCCCTCTCGGTCTGTGGAATGATACATACGAAGACATTTTAGGCCAATTGATTTATATTGATCATGCATGATGTTCTTAAACGGAGCGAGCTGCATCAGTGTTGACATTTGGCAGCATAGTCAAAGCCTTGTGGGCTTGGGAGACGACATTCATAATATATCTGCAGTGAAACAAAGCTCCTCTAATCTCCCCATTAGCAGTTTTATTAGTCAATGAGGAATTCACTAGCAAAGTTACATATTGCATGGTTGTTGAATGAAATTGATCATGGAATAGCTAAAATCCATGAATGTCTGTCTATCTGTCACTTCACCTCCCTTTGTTTGAATGACTGTCCTACACAAATTCCTAAAGTTATACTGAGGAGGAAGTTCCTAAAGTTATACTGAGGAAGTTTGTCAAACATTTTTACATTGGTTTGGGGGGATATTTGGAACGAACTGAAAAACGTGCCAACAGGGTCAAGCAAAATGCTCTGTTCGAAAAGGGGAGTTACATGCAGTAAAAGGTTTCTCGGGAAGCCAATAACTAATCAATAGATGAAGGCAGCCCAACATGGGAACTCCACGCGAAGTCGCGAAACGTTTGTTTTTGTCATTTTGGTAAAATGTTCCACTTCAGATTATCAAGTCAAACTGGAATTAAGACATTACTCAAATATCATTGAACCATTATCAGTCACTCCATATAATGAAACATTTACTAGCGTCTTCGTGGTCACATTAGCCTTATCGAGAAACTGCAGTTACATAAGCATTCACACACGAGACGTGGAATCAACATTTACAACACGTCAAATGACTAAAATCAGAGAAGATTTATTTGGGGGTCGATGTGTACTAACGTAACGGACAGTGAAAGTCAACAATGGATTCACAAAGTCTGCACTGCTTTGGCAAGCTGAAGCTAAAGTAGCTTAGCATTGTGGCTAATTTCCTCCATGTCTGCACGCGGAGCCGCGGACGGACAACGAAGATGGGGTGATTTTATACTTTTTTAAAGCTTTAGAAAGCACCGCCGTGTCTAGAAATCCCTCCGTGTTGCACATAGGGAACATGTAACGATGTAGAAGTGACATTCTGCAGTCTAACTGTACGGGGAGGACGTTAAAATAACGAGTAAATGTGGCCACGCCGTTTTCTTAAACCTACTTGTGCGTCCGCCATCTTCGCCTGCCGAGGTGTAAAGAGGCCTGTGCATGCGCGCGATGCGCGGAAGTTCACAATCGGACCGGAAGTGACGTCGAGGCTCGAGAAATCTCCCTCTGCAAAAAATATTTATTTGTTATTAATATTTAACAGTGGTGGACTATATATTCCACCACTGTTAAATATTAATAAAATATATTTTTTTTGACTCAAGTAAAAGTATCAATACTGCAATATGGAACTACTAAGTAAAAGTCTGGGCTGGAATTCAAAATGTACTTGAGTAAAAGTACAAATATATTGGTATGAAAATGTACTGAAAGTGCCATTTTATGAAAATAGCAGATGTACAAGCTCACAATGTGCCAGGGTTGAAGTGGTTAATGTAGTTTTGGTATTATAATAGAAGCTGCATTCTACTATCCAATCCATTGGCTGAATTCAAATTGTAGTGCACCCAGTGTCTCGCTGTAGTTACCAGCAGGGGGAGGCAAATAACCATTATACCCTTGAAGTACTGTATGTGGTAAACTAAAGCCTTGGCCTGAGAACTTTTGTGGACCACTCTTGATCAGATAAAATGGCATGTTATTACTCAACATAAATTCGAAAAGATTTCTGATTCTTTTCTCCTAGTAAATTTCACATTAGGCCTAACTTTTTTTTTGTATTGCAGAATTTATAGTAGCTAGTATTATTAAACCAGGAAATAAACATCCGTCTTCAATAAATGACTGAAAACGTTGTCTGACTTTTAAACACTTCTTAAATTGATGGTGGTTTGGTAATAGCTATGAACTGTATACAAAAGTATCAGGCTACATCTATTATGTGTTTAATATGTGCATGTGTCTCTCTAGCTCTGATCTTAAGAAGTCACCCCCCTCCTCTCTTTCTGATGGGTTGGCATGAACAACAATGCTGGCTTCTTTACTCAGTGATGCCTGAGTGAATGTAGGCCTCAGACACCACAAGCACACTTGCACGGGCAAGCAAGGCCGAATAAATGGATAGGCTACTCTCCTGATTGGTCAAAATTGGAAAATGTATTATCAGAATAGAGATTAGTGAGAACAAAAACAACAACATTTTGTCTTAAAAAAACATGCAGTAGTCCTGGGGCTCTATTTTTGTTTCAACGTCCTTTGGCCATTATTAGGGCATTTAGTTTAGGTGAGCGGGTGTTCCCCCACTAACGTTGTTATCTTGGTGACCATTCTAAACCCCTCAAACACCTCCGCAACCCGTTACATTATGCATAGGTATGGTTTGGGCATTTCAGCAATTGAACAATCACAGACCCAAGACCACACCTCCAGGCGCTGCACCAAAATATCATTAAGGGACTTAGCAAGCTCCATTTTCGGGCAACCGGCAGCGTCATAGGTTTAGCTGGTAACAAAATTTGAGCTCCTGGTCTCTATACCGCCTCCCCTGGCCAGCTTGGGCACCTGATGGAGGGGAAAGGAACTGGTTGGAATAACATGTTCCTAGTTCCACGCACTACGTCCAACTGGGGAAACTCCCCCTGTCAGGTGAAAAGATGCGCTTGGACGCGCATGCATTGAAGGAAGCATGAGGTCAGTCTGTTGCTCTCCCCAGGTTGGCGGAGGCATGTAGCGCCCAGGATTAGATCATTGACACTGTGTGGAAAAAACGGGTTACAAAATCGTGCAATAAAAAATAACCGCTGCTGTTAGCAGCAATAGCAAACATCACAAGCTGGCCTGCACTATTTTAACCACAACAATATATCTCAGCTGGGTAAGTAACATTACAAATATCCATACACTGGGGCTTTCCCATAAAGCTACAGCTTCCCATAGCCGGTGGAAACAGTAGGCTACTCCAATACTGCAATATAGTTCTACCCTGTTACAAGTAAAAGTCCATGCAGAATTCAAAATGTACACGAGTCAAAGTATTGGCATCAAAATGTATTGTCTGTACCAAAAGTAAAAGTACTCATTATACAGTCCCATTTAAAGTTTACAAATGGCCAGAATGTATATAGGGCTGAAGGGGTCTGTGTACATTTTGTAATAATAATCAAAATCTACAAAGTATAACTAGTAACTAACATTTTCAAATAAATGTAGTGGAGTAAAAGTACTATATTTGCATCTGAGATGTAGTGGATAGAAGTAAAAGTACAGAAAATTGCAAATACTCAAGTAAAGTACAAATTCCTCAAAATTGTACTTAAGTAAATGTATTTATAATTACTTTACACCACATGCTTTCCCATAAAGCTCCAGCTCCCCACAGCCTTCCATAAGAGGTTTAAAGGACGACTTCACCACTCTTCAACCTATCTTCATATAATTGGTCCTCACTAATGTTCATGATAAAATACCACATTGATTTCTACAATTGGTCTGTGTCTCACAGAACGGCTCCGGCTGTGTGCAGTTCAGAAACCCGTCCACCAGTGACATCATCGTTAGGCAGATCTTTTTAAAACAAGATTTAAAAAAATATATACATTTAGATTTTGAGTATCATGAGAACAATATGGCTTCCATTTCCGCGTTGCAATTTTTCAGGAATAGGAAGCCTGCAGTTTCTATTGGCTTGGATTCCCCATCAATGATGTCACTGGTGGACAGGTTTATGAACTGCTCACAGGCCTCCTATGAGACACAGACCGAGTAGAAAATAATTGTGCTATGTTATCATGAACGTTAGTGAGGACAAATTATATGAAGATATAGGTTGAAAAGTGGTGAAGTGGTCCTTCAACGTGATAAAGAAGGGGAGTGTTCTGTGAAGAACTGACCACCATCTCACCATCAGACACTCCAGGGAGCAAAAGAGAGCACAGCTGGACACCCGATCCCACAAGAGTGCATGCTCCCTCCCGGAGAGTGTTTGTCTGGACACAGAGGTTTGACCCCTCACAAAAGGTCTCAGTATACAAAATGAATCTGTCACACAAGAGTAATGAATCACTGCTGTTGTGAAAACTTTGTTTGGTTTGTGCTCATCTTTAAGAGTTGAGGTAATACGTTATTTGAGATAATAACAACCAGAAGTGGGTCCTTTGCTTAAGATAAACACAGTGTTGAAACTTACTGAAATTATACATTACACAGAATTTGGTAACCAAATAAAGTTTTTATTGATCCCCACAATCCATCAATCACTGTCAAATATTTAGATTCTGGTATATTATTTTCAGTGTTTTTGATTAAACGGAGCCAGAGTTAATTAAAACAATGGTACTATTGTTTTATGTTCTTTATTTTGTAATTATGTTCATTCAAAGGAAACAAAACACATGTTTATGATGCTGTGTAGATGATTTACAATATATATTGTCATTTTCTTGTGTTTCAGTGGTGTGGTACTAATTAGTTGATCATTGCATGCAGTCTTTGGGCTTCCACATGACAAAGCGAATCAAAGCTTTTAATCCTAATATAATTATGCACTAGTGTGTGTGAGAATACATAATTTATCCATTGCATCTGTAGCTGGATCTTTGGTGTTAAGAATCTTTGTTTACAGTAATTCCAGTTTGGTTAGGCCTAATTGTTGTTTCTCAGACCACCCATGTAGTAAAGGCTCTTTGGGTATACTCAGAAAAGCACTATATACATTTGAGATATTATTATTTTCTGGATTAAAAGTCTGACCATGTGTTAAGAGGTCAGATGGGTGGGCTGCATGCATTTTCAGAGCACCTTTATTTTGATCAATCAAGCGATTGTCATCCGGCTTGGATCAATGGAAGTACACTAGTACAATTTACAATTTAGGCATTTAGCAGACGCTCTTAATCCAGAGCGACTTACATTAAGCAAGAACAAAAGAAAAACATGGCAATACATCATATACATACAAAGTAGTTAATGTGAATCAAACATGAGCTAAGAAGATAACAGTAAAAAAATCTATCTAGGCTAATTAAATGCTATATAGTGCTATGTTGACAAGAAATGCTATAAATCTACATAAACATGCTATCCAAGATACATCAGTTCAGACCTTGTATATATACGCCTGTAGGAGGTCATGGCTAGGGCAAGTACTACTGCAAGTGCTAAGGGCTAAGATGGAGTCTGAATAGGTGCGTTTTCAGATTGCGGCGGAAGATTGGGAGTGACTATTGGGACTATTAGTTCCTTTCTAGTTTAAGTTTTGGTACCACAAATAAAATGAATCAAACTGGCGATATAGTTGACATACAGTACAGGGACCGCCAATTTCAGCCCAACTATCTCACTCCCCCACACTACATGCTAAAAAAACATTTATTCTAAAACTACCACAAAGTGTGAATGCTAAAAAAAATGTTTTAATTAACTAATAAAAATGTTTTCCTATCTTCCAATTTTCATACACTATACTATATCTTGTAGGAGTTTTGATGTTTTCATCATGAATTGTCACCATATTTTTGGATTCTGGAAATATTCTTTTAATAGCTCATTGCTGAGGGAGTGTGGAGGTCTCTTCGCTGGCATATAGGAATGCCAGTCAGGCCCTCAACTCTTTGAACTGGCTCATTTTCCTACCCATAAATTGACTGCGTGTCACTTGACATTCCGCTGCTTTGCCCAACATGTTTACCCAGCGTCCCGGAGCATGCTTGCAGGCGTGCTTACTTGTGTATCTAATGGCAGGGATGTTAGCTCAGAAGGTTAACCCGGCGAGGGCAATGATTGCTATCAAAACAAAGGCCTTATGGGAGCCCAGCAGGAGTTTTTCTGGTGATGGTCCTGTGTGCAAGCAGACCCCTGTTCAGGACTGTTTTGGAGCCTGTCAACAACACAAAAAACATTTTTTCTTTTATTTGCAGGGACAGCTAGGAGCCGCAATGGAAACAGGCCTGATGAGCTGAGCAGATGGGAGCAGTGATATCTAGTTGAGTCTAGGCTTGGCTAGAGTATAGACCCCCCAGTCCCCTGACCCTCCTTTGTCTGAACAAGATGCCTCAGGTTTCGTGCTGGGATAGCAATAAAAAACTATCCCCCTGCACTAAAGTACCTATATCCCTTTTTTTTAATATAATTTTGATGCAGACTTTTATTGTGAAGTTTACATATGGTCGACGTCGGGTGGATAACTTGCATGTGGGGTGTCCACACCCCACATCCCTAATTACTCCCCCCTGGGGCGCTCAGTTGTCCACCTACCTCTGTCCACCTACCTAAGCAGCTATCAGCTGGGTGAAACTGAATTATCTATTATTATACCGATGAAGATCTAATAAAATCAAAAAGTTGACGAACAGTAATAAACAGCATTACCAGTTTGAAAACCCTATTATTCTTTTTGAAACTGAATTACCCCCACATGATTGTTAAATATATGCAATGTTACATCAGCCACCAAGTCAAGCTCTCTACAGTAGATGTACGCTGTTGAGTTGTGTTGACACTGCTAAACATATTATTGTTGATGTTGTGCTACAGACAGTCAACTACCATCACTGCATGTCCAGTGCAACACACTTCTGGGCTGACCCAGAGGAACATGGTGGGCTTCACTGTGGGTCAAAGCTGGGTCACTCTCCACATCTGGACAAGTCATATCCCATCTGCCATTAAAATGTGAACAAGACCATGGGATGAAATCAAGAACTTGGGGTTGGACAAATTCAAATTGTAACATACTGTACTATACAGTACAGGCCTACTACATACAGTATACATGCACAGTAACATGAGCATGTGTTAATGTTTCCATTTATTGCTTGGCGGGTTAAATTAACACATTCTTACTGTGTGTATTTAGTAATAAACAAAATGGTGATGTTTATTACACAAGCACTGTATGCCCATATGTATTAAATCAAAATGTGTGGTAGGATTTCATCATGCACTGTAACAGTGTGGGTTTAGTCTGCAGCGAAAGAAGTCGATATGGTGCAATAAGTAGCATGCCAAGATCTACGACTGTGGGGTCAGAGGTACTGGTCATGCTTATCAGTATCTGGTACCAACAATAGTACCATGACGCTTAACTGATTTTAAGTGATGTACCATATGTGGCTACCACTGCACACATCATTTATTCAGCGGTTGTCAATGTTTTGTTTTTGTAGCTTTTTTGCATGGACCCCCAGTTCAATAGCATTAGGCCACGGACCCCCATTTGATGTGATTTGATCTCTGGGTGGAACCCCAGTCTGTGTTTGTTTAATTCTGAGAGTGTACGCTCTCTGAGTTACAGACCCAGAGACGTCCCCGGGCCTGAAGTTGAGAACTTCATGCCGCCACCCATCATGGCCATGTTGCGCAAAGCTTTGCTTTATCATTTCCCTATAAAATGTTTATTGCAAATAGTCAATATAATATTGAGTATAATATACAATAACTCTCAGCAAAGTTTTCCTGAACAAGACTGGGTCTTGGGACTGACATTTAAAATTGTAAATGCAGCCTTGCCCTCTGTGCCATCTGTACCCGCCTACTTGACAAACTACCTGAAAAAGGTTAGCGACTCCCACAGTCACAAAACACGAGGAAGCGAGAACAACGATCTGGTACCACCCACGTTCAAAACAAACATGGGCAAATTCTCCTTCTACAGCACAGCCACCCAAGTGTGGAATGCCCTGACTCCCTCCCTCAAAAAGAGTAAATCTTTGGCGTCCTTTAAAACAGGCCTGAAAAAACACCTTTCAGCATGCCAAAGGGAGAGGAAATGATTACCCCCCCTCCCTCTAGTCCAGCGACTTCCCCCACCTCCCTATAACCCCTTTTTGTTCCCCAACCTGTACTGTTTTGTTAGTGTGTTTACCTTTATTAT
>OOFJ01109301.1:0-10212 GCA_900323375.1 Benthosema glaciale
GAATGTGGACAATCTATGTCAAGTGCCTTGGTTAAAGGCGCTATATAAATGGTGCATTTATATAGCGCCTTTAACCAAGGCACTTGACATAGATTGTCCACATTCACCCATTCACTCACACACACATTCTCACACCGAAGCCGTCGGGAGCAGTTAAGGGGTACTGGGAACCTTGCGGTTCCTATCCGGTCACTCTACCCCTGAGCCACTGGCTGTCGCCCCACATAAATTAGGCTTACTAGCTAGTTATTATGTGCTAGCAAGCCTCACTGCTGCCAAAAGGAAGTGGGGCAGAAAACATCCCAACCTGTACTGTATGTGGGACCACACTTTACGTCTTGTTAAGCGAGGGAAAATCATCTCACCAGTTGCACCTCGCCATACGCTCCTCTCCCAATCAACTTGACTTTGTCAAAGTCTTCCAGTTTCACCTGAAGCTCTCGTAGTCGCACCACTGCCTTCTCATCTGGTGGACAGGAACAGCAAAAAAAACAAGATGTCACGCGGGTCACCATGCTAACGTTAAAGGTCAAGCTTTGAACCATTTTGGTTCAAAGTTGGGGGGTCAGTTATTTTAAACTAGGTCATAGAAGAGACCGATACAAATGTTTGGCCCAAATGGGCACTGCAATGAAACTAACTGTAACTTGACAGACCTACAGTACCAGCCGTTTCAAAACGTCATTGGAAATTACGTCTTTAGTGTGTTGACCATGTAGGCCTACATGCATTTAAAATGATAAATACAGTATTTGGGCCAGAATTCACTTAGTACAAAATGTAAAACTAACAGCATAGTGGCAATATTTTCACTTAATATGAATAATATTTAATATAACCAGGCCTTTAGATAACAATGCCTCTAGTCTTTAAACCATTTCTACAAACATGACAGGGAGTTGTTGTTGTTCATATGTGATCACTTTGGCTAGTTTTCAAGTATTACTTACATCGGTTAAGGAAGGCATCTATGTTTTTGTTTTTCCGCAGGGTGGGGTAGTCCAAATCAAGGGCCAAAGCGTTCATGGAGTCCTGAAAGGAAGAACATGCAAGTTAGAAATGTAAATACACTTAATGCACTCCCTGAACTTCCAGGATTTCCTCAAGAGCATATGGGCCTACAATCCTGGAAGACCACTTCAGTTTTCCTCCCCGTCTGGCCTCAATATTAAGATAAAGCCATAACTACTGTAGAAAATCAAGTACAGAACCACAGATCTATGGACAGGTTTTCAAATCAATGATTTTTACCGCAGCATTAACATAGGACATGATGGAATATTTAATTACTCTATTCATCAGGCCGACATAACATTATAACAGCTGGACACATACCAGGTCTCTGTGGCCTGAAGCTACCACCACAAATACATTATTTGACTTACAATTAACTAAAACTGAGTTTAACTTAAGGTTTTGTGGTGATTATGACCTCCATTCTGTTACAATGCCAAGTTACAGGGTGCTGTGAAATGTAACATAGATGGTAGAGAATATCCGGGAAGTGACACAGGGACAATGAGGGCATGTAAAAACACAGTAGGACGTTTCAACCGACATCATCCTTCAAAAAAAACAAGCCTCACAGTGACATGACACAGACTTTGCCCAGAGACCATTTACATTGTGGATCTCTATCATATCTATCAGGGCAGGGGCGGTCGTAGCCTAGGGTGTAGTTTGTGGGTACTGTGTACTGAGATTTCATCTGGTAATCAGAAGGTCACTGGTTCACGTGCTGACATGCCCATGTCTACAGTTGAAGTGTCCCTGAGCAAGACACTTGGGTGAAGGCAGAGACAGCACGCGCACGTGCACGTGCACACAGTAAAGTACTCATGTAAGTGTGGGCTGGGCACCATGAAGGTGTAAGACACAAGAACAAACAAACAAACAAACAAACAAACAAAGATACATCCATGTATATACACTCCATCCCCTGAACACAAACAGAAAGGTGGTGGCGATATCCAGACTAAAACGCAGAGGCCTTAGTAATGTCATCGGTGCTTAAAGTAGTGGTGTGGAGTTTCACATACAATCAAAATGTCATCCCAGTCCTAATGTGTGAGGCCGGTGGGGGGGTTGATAGGGATGTACTGTGCCACGGTGCCACCCCACCCCACCACAAGTTTCACAAACGTGGTCGGTCAAGTGAAGTCAATCAGGTCGGAAGCAGGCCTGTCTATCTGTTTGTCTGGGGCCATGTGAGTGGGTGGGTGGAGTCACCAGGCATGTGGAACAATTTTGAACCTTTATATAAATAGAGTGTGCCAGCAGTCGAGAGAACTCCCCTGGTGCAGCCATGTGCAAATAGACCTGGAGCTCAGAGGCTATTATGGGACAAACAGCTTATCTGACTGGGTTCAGACTTTAGTGGGAATTCTACGAGCACTGGGGTCCTTTTACACATGCTGTGTGTGTGCGCGTGTGTATGTGTGGCGTGTGTGCCATGTTGACGTCTGTCCAGAAACCATGCAGAGACCGCCTTTTAATTCGTTTTCTGTTGAAGTTACATCTGACACACATGAATGGTTTCAGAAAATACAGGAAGTGTGTGTCTGATATATACACGTGGGGTGAATGAAGTTGTTTTAATGCTTATATGATAAGGAACGACATTTATCTGCTTGACCAGTAAATACACTTGACACCATGGCCATCAACTACTTTATCAGATAGACTGATGCCTGTGCAGTGTGCACAATGACACAATATGCTTCTGTTGTTTTCCTACTCATTCTGTTGTTAGTATCAATATCATTATTTTATTTATTTTTTAATTTCTCATACAGTATCTTCTGGTCACGTACGTCATGTCTGTGTCCAGTATTCACTGCGTGTGATTAGCTGTACAATTTGAGTGTGATACTGCCTGGTGTCATCTGGTTCTGTGCGCCTGCGACTCAACTAAACCATCATTCATCAGCGTTAGTTAGAGAGGAGACTGTTAAGACCACACACACATATTCATTCATCGTCCAGCCTGGCGGAGACAATGATCATCATTGTCATCCAGAGCACAATGAAGCATGGTGACAACAGAGCTGCAATAAAATATGACTGATTCTTGTTATGTTTTATAAAACAAAACGATCAAAACCGCAGTGAGCTGTGTTTATTAATCCCACTTTTTGTCAGCGTCAGATTTGAACATCTGTTGTGCTGTTCCAACCCCCTCAGCTACTGAGATTCACTTTGATTCTGTCATATTGGAACTGAATAGGGATATCTGCAGTAGCCAAGGTTTAATTAATTCCAGTGACACAGTTAGAGGATCCCTGAGAGCAAACTGAATAATTGGTTTATCCTTTGGAACGTTTCTGAACATACATCTAGATTTCACTACATTACCTCTGTACAAACTATGGGTTTTATGTCTTGTAACCGGCTACAGTATGGGTCCATTGTATTATTAATAAACTAGTAGTTATTAGCTTTGAGTTATTAACCTTAGTGACAGCAAAGATTTAGCCTACTCTTCCAAGAAATGGTCTGCTGACTGAGGATCATGAGAATTTGTTAAATCATTGTAAGTAAGTTTAATAAATAACTATTAAAGACTGCATACAGGATACACTTCACAAGGTTGGGGTTGCCTCTAAAACTAAATTAAAACGGCATTGGGTTTGGACACATCTCATGATGCATTGCCGTGTGCAAGGCGTGCATTGTAGCCTTGTAGATCTACTACTAGTCTACTAGATCTTACTATAATGACCTGCCGAGGGATGCCAGGGATACAATCTGGACTCATCTGCTGCATAGGTTTTGAGAAGAATAGACAAAGAATAGAAATAGAAAAATTGGGGACTTATAAACACTCATAGGATGAGTATAAACCAAGTGTCCCGTTATTGTTATCGTGTCCTCATTATCATTACTTAAAAAGCTTTTTTTTTTTTGCTGAAGGTTTATAATTCAAAGCTCTTAATCACAGAAATCATCCATGAAAGCAGTGTTTTGTTATGTAAATTACTGAGCATACGACTGGATAAAGGATACTTGGGATTACTTGTTTTGTGGTAACACTTGCTATGCATCCCATGTCTATAATGCATTATAAGCATAACATACTTGTGATTATAATCTGCTTATAATACCACATAATAATAGTTATAAAATAACTCAAAATACTTGCTGCTTTATAGTATAACGGGGGTTTCAACAGGTGGTCACCACTGGTGGTCCGTTAAGGTATTGCATGTGGTCCCTGGCAGTGACCATGCATTTAGTAGTCTCACGAGACTGTGGACTCGCAGAATTCAAGGGAAAAGAGGCCACTGTTTGTTTTCCCTTTTTTTCCCGATGGGTAGCCAGATTGTGCATTTAGGAATGTAGCAAAGTGAAGATCTTGCATTTTTCTTCCACTGAAGAGTGCAATGATCTTTTGTGCACTGTCCCGCGGAAGTGCGTCAATGTTGTCAGTTACTGTGAAGTCTGACGTTATTAGAAAATGGGCCCATATAATCATGAACATGGGATGCATTGCATTGCATAGCATAGCAAGTGCTTACAAAAGCACTAATCTTAGCCCATGGCATAATATACCATCTCAACACAACAGTGGTCCCCAAGTTGATTTTTTGTCAGGGTGGTGGTCCCTGGTTCACAAGCAGTTGAAAAAACCTGCTTTATAACAACAATCATGTTGTATAAAGAATTCTATGACTTATTATAGGGTCAGTTGCTGAACACTCAAAGTATTTGTGTGATGTGGGGCAGAAATCTTGACATTAAATGTATGTTAAGGGCTTTATTTCATCTGTCCATTTGCAGTTAATTAAATCATTATCATTATATCATTATTTAACAGAGATATGCTAGTGGTCCACAGCTCAAAAAAGATTGAGAACCACTGGCCCTTATTATATTCTCTTAACCTTCCATACTAAACTCATGTTAACTGTCAAATTGTGTATGAGTGAGCAGACACATGTGATTGATTATATGGACACATTTTCTAATAACACTGACTCAACCAGTCATTCTGGTAAGCTTTCACTTTCAGTTTTAATTTAGATTATCCTAACTCAAGACAGTCAATCTTGTCCACTTTCACTTTCAAATTTGAACTGCTTTTTAAGTTCTTGACATCTGACTTCATCATAAATCATAATAAATTATATCATTACCAGGTAATTAGTGCACTGTTTCTCAACTAGTGGTTGATTTAAAAAAAAAAACACACACATCTCTAATTATAATAAAACATGCTGCTGGTCAAAAGAAAAGGTCTGTGAATGACCAGTAATTATAAAGTATTCATCATATATACTTATAATGGCCTTTATTAATATGCTTATTAGCAGTAGGTCAACTTTATGCTGAAAGGAACACAGAAAGCCCCAGGGTCAATAGATAATGTGTCTAATGAGTTCTTATAACTATAATTATAGTATTAATAATTATACAGCGTTATAAGCAGATAAGATTATAATAATGCATTATAGACATGGGGATGCATTATAATGGGAAGTCAAGTGTTACACTCCAAAACCAACTCTAATCCCAAGTATCCTTCATCCAGTTAATTTCAAAACACTGCTTATTGCAGAAAGCATTTTATTTGAGGGACGTCGATGGCCTGCATGGTACTTGGGCCACTGCCTGGCAGCGAGTCGTGGGTTTGATTCCCGAGCCAGGCAGCCTTTGTTGTGTGTCACTCCCCGTCTGTCTCTCTCCCTCCCTCTCTCTCTCCCTGGGCTTGTTTCCTGTCCCTCTTCACTGTGGGGTCCAGTGGAGCCCAGACAAAATGAGGAACGTGCCTGGTCATGCGTGTGGGGGATAAACACGAGCAGAGTTCACACGCACACACTCTGTGTTCACACCTGGCCATTGAACAATGAGCGTGAAGTGGAAAAAAACTGTGTTTTTGAAGTAAGGAGGACACAAACTAATTACAGGACACTTGATTATAAACATGTATTTTTGATCAAGCTTTTCTGGACCCATATTTCTTCCCAACTTGCTTCTTTTTCAATTCTATTCTCTTTGTTTTTATATTCTTCATTCACTGTAAAGGAATTTGATAATTCGACAATCGACATATTCAAGCAAGCCTTCCCAGGGTGAGTAATGATAGTTTTTGTGGGTGAAGTATTTTAGGAAACATTTTGGAAATGTGTCTTCTTTCTATCACAAAATAAAATAAAATAAATAAACAAAGTTTAACTTTGTGTTATAGGGTCAAACAACTACGAACGAAATAAACCCCCATCTCTGTTGATACAACAGAAATGGCAAACAAACAGGAAATAGTACTGTGAGGTCACTAGAGCTTATCTCCAGACAGAGTCAATTCCAGGATGTGACTTCAACATCCTGTGGGGTTCCCTGCATTAGGCACTAGGCAGCATCATTGTTAAGGTCATTTAGTGTTGTTTGGACACACAGCTAAATACAATATCATCCGTGTTCAATTAACTGATTGCTATGAAAACTTGCAAACCATTATGTCTGTCACGCCTCCATATATGGTTGCCACTTTGCCAGTCCATTACGCCTCATGACGTCATGCCTCGGGACATCACACCTACCTATCCCTGTTATGCCCGCTCCAAAGTTATTAGTGCAGCCGTGCTCGGCAGCCGGAGTTCTTAACAGGTCCGAAAATTTAAACCCGGCCCCACCTGGGCCCTCATCAAACCCTGTAGACTAAAGACACTGCCCCCGCTGCCACCCTTAGATCTTCATATATGAAGCTGATCTGTTCTGACATTCCATTGTTGATCTGTCCTCATCAAAGTCTGTCGTCACCCAGGCGGATGCATGCCCGCTTCTCGCCCTCAGGCCGTCTTACTGGAATATATATCATTTTTTACTCATTTTTACAGTCTCAAGATTTAAAGGAACACTTTAACAAGACTTGATGTTGAATAATAGCTAAATAAAAAGCTGTTTAAAGTGACACTGAGCACAGTGAGCAGGACAGAGAAGGACATACTTTATGCATTTTCTAAGTTTGAGTCGGGGTTGATTGACTTTGCAGTGACAGGAATATAGCCATATTATTATTATTATTATCTCTGTTAAACTAACAGAGTTTCTCAGTGAAGAGCACTGGGCTATTTGTTACATTTCTATGGGCCTTGCTTTGGTTGTCGAATGATGCAGAACCATCCAGAATAGACAGTTTACTGGCAGGTACAGTACAGGTACAATGCAGAGTCATTCAGTCTTGTAGAGCAGGGGTTTTCAACTAATTGTGAACCAGGGACCACCACCCTGACTTAAAATCAACCCGGGGACCACCACACTGACTTAAAATCAACCCGGGGACCACCACACTGACTTAAAATCAACCTGGGGACCACCACACTGACTAATAATCAACCTAGCTGGGGACCACCACAGTTAAACTTACCGTTATTCCATTCTCTTACTTTATCCAACCTTCCATTAAACTCAGATTAACTGATACAGTACTGATAGAGTAGACACATGGTACCATGGTTATACTTGTTTTATTATGGGCACATTTCCTAAGAATGATGACTCAATCAGGCAAGATTTCTTCAGAATCTATAACTTCCTTTTCTGTGGAATTTCTTAACCTCGATTCCCAGTAACTGTTCAGGGACCACATGCAACACCTTCACGGACCACCAGTGGTCCACGGACCACCTGTTGAAAACCCCTGTTGTAGAGGGCCAGTCATGAAATGTCATCCACTGACAAGAGTTCATCATATCTCAACCTCAAGTGATTTTTCATCAACATTGTGGACTTTTGTTTCTTTGCTGTTCATCTAATTTAGAAGATTAAGTTTGACAAGAGGGAACCTGCAGTAATCTCTTTATTTCACAATGGTGCAAACTGCTGAATGTTGAGAGTGGAAGACAGTGAGAGAGCATATTTCTGTAATCATCGACAGATAAGACGGGGCACATTTATCCAGTCTAGACATTTTTACCTTGTTCTCTTAAAAGGGTAGGCTATTGGACAAACGCAACGTTGCCTGAGAAAGTGGTTTGCCATAATCACAGGGTATGAAATGCTATGAGGAAACACTTTGTGGCAGGTTACAAACTATGTGTAGAAAGAATTAGGCCAACGTCTGACAGCAGAGGCGTGTTAAGAGTGTGTCCTCAGAGGCATAGATATATGCTCAGAGGTGTGTAACAAAGTGACTCCATATTAGTCCTTAGAAATGTGCCATGTTTGTCATCTGAGACTGCTGCAGAGTTCTAATTAACTCTGGCAGGTCCATGTGGTTCCATTTGTACACTTTAAGAGATTATCATCACTCAGGATTTTAACCCTAGTCCATACTTGTCTGGGGCATTCTTTGGACAGGTCAGGAAGAGGTTACACCTACAGTATCAGGTGGTCACAAGGAGTTTGGAACAGGCAAGCCAGACAGGTAGCCTATACTGTATATAGTTGCCACTTGCCACGTTATTGGAATTGGAATATAGTCTTTGGGAACTTATTTTCTTGAGGTGAAAACGCTAGAGAGAGACTTGTCTTTTGTTTTGGTAGGTGTGTCTGGTTTGTACTGTGGGCACCATAATTATGGATCCAACCACCATTAAGGACCATAATGACCATTATCTTTCAAATTGGTCCTTATCAAATCCACATCTTCTTCTAAACAGTTAAAATAATGTAGGCTATCACTGTTATCAGTCACTGACTCTCTAAATAATGCTGCTGGCAACTGACACACACCATATTGTAAACTTGGTTGATTGATTGAAGGGATTGATTGATCACTGTATTGGCAGAAATGTAATCCGTACAGGGTACAGTCAGACCTAAACGAAATCAGTACAGTGTACAGTCAAACACACGACCATATGGGATCACCGAAAAAAAGTCCTTGTGGTCTTATGTTTAAGTTGTTTCCATGCAGGTCCTGTGGTATTCAGTTCATAATCATGACGTGAAAAATAACAACAATAATTCAAATCATCATAAAAGGTAATAAATAAATAAAAAATAACAATATGTACAGGTTGGGGGGGGGGAACTTACCAGCAGGCTTTCCCAGTTGACCGCTGACTGTGGATCCCTCATCATAGATTCCAGCTTTTTCAGTCGACTGTCATGTCTCCTCTCGGCTCCAGACATGATGGCAGTTTATTGTATCCAGTTCTAGTTATTATTGGAAAAAAATCGCCAGGAGTTGAAGAACACCTGTAGCGAAGTTATGTGCTGTGCGGTGTACAGTCCGCCGCCTCCGCCACCACTTCACTCACTTGCTATAATGCGACTGCTGCTGGTTGTCGGAATATCATGTCATGTCAGCTGCTCGCTCCCAACGTAAACTACACTGCACAGTCACGGCTTGTTGTGACAAGACTGTAAGGTTAATTATTATTCAACCGCCGCCAAGGAGTACAACCTCTTCAAGGACTTTAATATGTTTGCCAAGTTGTTGCATGTACATGCATTCAAGATTAAGATCAGGAAGAAGGAAGAAGTACACTATAAAACTTCAGGTGCGCGTTTTTTCGCTTCAAGGTGAGCGTTTCCAAAATTTCTATGCCCGAAGCGCGCAACGTGGTGGTGAACCTGTAGCCTAACTAAAAACAAGCGGCCACAAAGAAAAACCTGTTTCTTGTTCTCCTGGTTGTTGTCACGCTCTTCGTCCTCCCCCCCGGCCGGTGTATCAATTTAAAGTTAAACAACCAGGTAAGGATCCGAACATAGAGAGTTATATTCCTCGGGATCTTATGCTGGCCCAGCTAGGCTATTATTTAGCCTCCTACCCTTCTGAACAAGCCCACACACACACACATTGCTACCCACAAGCCCTCGGCGAATAGAAGCAGGAATTCCAGTCCTCTTATCTCATTGATCTCGTTTACCGTCCGCCCCGATTGAGCTCCACCAACTTTCAGTATTTTTGGAACGCTGACTGACGTGCGCTGGGACTAAAAATAGACCATTACAGTCATTCACTGACTAACACGAACTGTCCTTCTTATCTATCATTCACTGTGACCTTCTTTAATTAATTAAAGCATACATTAATAATTGATCATTGGAAGAAATTGATCTGTGTCTGTCTGTACCGTGTAGCTATAGGTGTGTGTGTGTGTGTGTGTGTGTGTGTGTGTGTGTGTGTGTGTGTGTGTGTGTGTGTGTGTGACTGAGACTGAGACTACCGTGTGCGCCTGTGCGCACATGTGGAGGGACAGACAGATTCTAAAACAGGCTTTGTGCGTGCTTGCACGTGCGTGCGTGTTTTTGTTTTAAAATGTG
>OOFJ01109303.1:0-18923 GCA_900323375.1 Benthosema glaciale
GAATGAACAGTCTAAAGAGAAGAGGATATTGCTAATTGCAGTGCAACTCTTCAAGTGGCATCCTCCAAGGCTGAGGCCTTGGAAATTGATCTACTTCCAAACACCTGAGGCCATAGGAGCCATGAACCTCCTTAGACACCAGATGAGCATTGATGTGGCTCTTATGGCTCTTTCAATGGGATTCAAGTTTGTGTTATTATTTGCATATGTGGTGTAACCTACAGCAGCCAGAGGCCCTGGTTGTTGCAGGTTCGATTCCAGGCCAGCTTAACCCTTAAGCTGCTCACTGTTTCTAGTAGTTATAGGATGGGTAAATGCAGACGACAATTGTGTAAGAATGTGCATATATACACACCCACAGTGACAAAAAACACCCCAAGGAGTGTAGACTAAATTATCAAAAACAGGTGAACTTCATGCAGTTCTGCCACTGCAGGGAGGACATGTTACGAGTGCACGCATGCACACGCACACACACACACACACACACACACCACTGCTCAGTTCAGACAGGTCTGATTTTGTGTTTGTTGTATAGGTTCATAGCAATCTTTATTTAAAAAGAAAGGCTACAAGCTTAAAAAAAAACAAGTGCAACTTAAGTCAAACCTGTGTTGAGGTAAGAATTCCATTCTTTTTGAAGATGCACATGCAGTATAAATGAATAAATGATGAACGTCTGATAAACATTGTTTTGATTGCAGAACAGAACCGTTTTGTCCAAAAGCTCACAAACAAGATAAGGGGCGCACATAAGCAAGTTAAAACGAGTCCATCGACTTAGCAAGCCATTCAATAAACAAAGCAAAGTCTGGTGAAAGGCTAATGACTGCGGACTTCAGGAGTGACCACATACTGGTATGCAGAGAATTATAGCCGCTTGACTTTTCAAGAAACTTCTTCTTTTACAGTTCACTGGCCACACACACTGGGTGTTAAAGCCAAATCAATGTGGAGGGGGGAGGTGGCGAGGGGTCCTGGTGTCTGTCACTCCATACAGCTACATAAAAAGAAGGTGAAGGA
The DNA here is from genome assembly GCA_900323375.1 of Benthosema glaciale. Lineage (NCBI taxonomy): Eukaryota > Metazoa > Chordata > Actinopteri > Myctophiformes > Myctophidae > Benthosema > Benthosema glaciale. The sequence continues at coordinate 1,024 of OOFJ01109303.1, forward strand.
TGCCGTGTGAGCAATTGGTTCCAATTGACAAGAGGATTGGTCATGGTCAGCCTTCCGAGTGGAAATCCACGTGAGAATGTAGCACTGGGACCAGCAAGGGGCACAAGGGGCCAATGGCAGACAATGAAGCTCTCACAGGGGATGGTGCAGTAAAATCCTGAGGTTTAATTTAACTCGGGAGAGTACTAATGGCACCCGCATGGACCAGTAAGGGTCACTCAGGAGTGTGGACACACTGGAACAATGAAACAATTGCCTATTTAACCCTTCGACCATGTTATTCGTGAAACACAATGCTATAATGCTAGTCACATAGTAGTAGTACACAATATTCAAATTACAAAATTGACCTGATTGCCATATGGCCTCTCTATTTTCACATGTATTGGCCAAGGAGTCCAATTAAAAAAGATGATGTTCCAGGGACATACATACTGTATAAGAGATCATTTCATAACATTTGTCAATATAGAACAGCAAAGAACTTGTATATGAGTTATTTTCAATAGCCCAAAAATCAAACAGGGCTTTGTGCACTTCTTAAGTTCCTCATTCTACTGGGGACCCCCTGGCACTTCTTAAGGACCCCTGGGGGTCTCCGGATGCTAGTGCACAACGCTACAGCAAGCCCACTGTGGGCTATATACTCGTGCACAGTATGGGTGTGCAGTCAGTGCCAGTCAATAGCGACTTTAAGCAAAGACGGCTACGCCAGTCCGCTACGGCAACCGGACATGGATCTGCACTCGATATATAAACCTGCTTGCCGTGGCAGCCCTTCCTACTACAGCAGATGATACACATTCAAGTCGTGTCTACTACGTCTGTTAATCGTCTCTTAAAGGAAGCCTATTAATAATTCCGAATTTCATTCCCAATATTTTAATCTACTTTGTAAACACACTGTACAGCCTGGAAGGATTCACATTTACATATTGTACGTATAAACCATATTTCAAACACTGTACAATGTGCAGTGATGAACAGTGCTTTTCCAGATGACCCGTGATTAAAACCCCAGATTAAAAGTGTGAAATTTTAGATTCACACATTTTAGAGCTTGGAGTTTACATTGATGCCTGCAGCATTATTGGGCTGATGTGAGAGTCGCTTTGCTATAGGTAAGACATGTTTGACTCAGGTAATCTTTTCCTGCATAGCCTACTGGACGATGTAAACCGTGGTTCTGCACAGACCGCCTCTACCATGACCATGCAATTCTACGGAGGAGGGGTCTGCATCCTGTCTACTTTTACTTCAGACAAGGTTCATAGTGGATGGCTGGACTTGTCGTAGCTCAGCTTTTGGAGTTTGTTCTTAAGCCATGCTTTTGACTTGTAGGGTGTTAAGTGAGGCAGTGGTCGGTGGTGCCAGGTTTGGAAATTCAAAAGTAGCGGGGGAAAAAGAAAAACTAGAAAAATGAGCACAGACCTCTGCCAGACCAGGTAGTAAAAATCACACTTATGTGAAGTGAATATTAATATCGTCATGCATCATCCTACATCAGCCAATCAAGCTGTGCATAGGAGGGGCTAGCACCTCAAATACATCTTATCCAATAAGAATGAAACATAAATAATTGGACAGTTCCCTCATGATGACATACTGTAATCAATTTGCATGATGTTTGGACAAAATCTGTTAGCAAAAACGGTGTTTAGCAAAACTTTGCCTCCTGGTGGCACGATAACAGGCCAATGTGAAGTCACAGCAATCAGACACTGTGTTCATGAATTTTGATATTTCTTCCTGCAAACTTTGGAAGCCAATCCTAGCCAATCATAATGGATGGAATATGAAATATCAGAACTGTCTTGAACACATGACTATAAAGATAATGTGCACCGTTGTGTTAAAATCTGTATGAGATATAAAAAAAAATAACATTTGATAATTACTGTGTATTTTAACCACTTTCAACCTCAGAGAAAATATCTACAATCTCGCAATGCTTTGCGATGTACTGATGCAAGCTTGTAGAGCTATATTTGCTATTTTCTGATGCATTGTGAACTTAGATCAACACAGATCAACACATTGTGAGGTTGTGGATTGACTTTTATCATTTTATTTCATTTTGTCCTTAAACCATTTCACAATTGGGGGCAATGGCCAAAGGTTTTTGTGCGACTGCAGCATGCTCTCCACAGTGAGCTTAGTAAAAGCTGTTTGAAAGCTTCCTCCTTTGCAGCCATCTCGATCACGACTACTTTGCCCAAATAATCTTTTTTTTTTTAGGTTTTGCTGTGTAGAAGAAAACTTTTCAGTCTGCCAAGCAGTTCTGCTCAAGCAAGAATCAAGAAGGTTTTGTTCGTCACTCACTCACAAGTGACAGAAAATGTTGATGTACGTCCAAAGACTGTGCAACAACAGCAGCCAAAAATACAAAAAGATAACACTGGGTTTCAAGGGAACAAAGGAACAAGAAAAACAATATAGAAATAAGGCCAAAACGTACAGGAAGGACACACAAAGGAACTCTAGCAGCAAGTGAACTTACTGTAGAAGTAGGGGCGGGGTTGTTTAGAAAGATAGAATCTGCTACAAGATGTACTACATATATACATCAGCGTTATCAGCAATAGAAAACCTTTTGCAACTATCCTTCCCCTGTATTTAATCTTCTCTGCAATGTGGAGCTTTTCTAGCCAACTTCAAAATCTTGCAGTTCTCCTTTCCACAGTTCTCCTTTACAGCCATCCCTATCCTGAAGAACTCTTGTTTCCTGATGGATGCTCAGACGCCCAAAGAATTTCCTTGAATATCAGCTGTGTTTGAGCCATGCTCTTTTGAGCCATCTGTTCCCGGAATTTCTCTTCCATTGCTCTTGCTCTAGTATCCGGCTAAAATAGTGTTCCTTCAAGATGGATGTTTCCTTCAACAACTTCACATTTAATGTGTCTGTCTCTTGCAGTTCCTGGAACTGATTCTCTGCTCTTCTCACCTGTTCCTCCATGTTGTCAATCTTCTGCTCTGCGATATGGAGCTTTCCAGCCAAAGCCTGCTGTTCTTCAAGCAGTTCCCTTCTCTCCTTCTCCCAGTTCAGCCCCTTTGTAGCCATCTCTTCCCTGGCACTGTCCAATCGATACAGGAGTTCTCTATTCTCCTCTGTGATGTTCCTATATAATCTCTGGTTTTCCATTTGAATACAAACAGTCTCTCTAAGGTTGACATTATCCTCATCTTTCTTTTTCTTCTCTTCTACCATTTCCTCCATTACCTTTAGGTTTAAGAGGTGAGTCTGTTGCATTACCTGGAACTCATTCCTTGAGGTTCTCAGATGCTCCTCTGTGTCTTTAATCTTATGCTCTGCAACACAGAGCCTTACAGTCCAAGCTTGCTGTTCTCCAATAAGTTCCTTTTTCTCCTCATCCCACTTTGCCTCTTTTGTAGCCATCTCTGACCTGAAGCACTCTTGTATTTCCTTCCTCTCATTTGCCCAAATAGTCTCCTTGGCTCTGAATTCTTTATTGATATGACTCAGCTGTGACCGTATTTCTTCCCTGAAGTTCTCTCGGATAGCATCATTATCACGTTCCATGATGATGCATTTTTCCTCCAGCGATTTTATTTTTAAGAGTTGAGTTTGTTGTATTGCCTGGAACTCGGACCACGCATTTTTCATCTGTTTCTCTAGGTCTTTAATCGTCTGCTCTGCAGCGCAAAGCTTTTCAGCCAAAGCTTTTTGTTCGCCAATCAGTTCCATTTTCTCCATGTCCCAGTTCTCCTCCATTGCAGCCATCTCTTTCCTAAAGAACTCTTGTATTTCCTTTCGCTCATTTTCCCAAGTATTCTCCTTTGTTATGAATTCTGTCTTGATGTGGTCCAGCTGTGATTGGAGTTTATCACTATTCTCCCTTTGAGCCATCTTTTCCTTGAATTTGTCTTGGATTGCATCCTGATCACGTTCCATCAAGATGCATTTTTCCTTCAACAGCTTTTGCTTTAAGATGTGAGTCCGTTGCATGGCCTGAAAGCTATCCTCAGCTGTTCTCAGATGTTCCCCCATGTCTCTAATCTTCTGCTTTGCAACGCAGATCTGTTCAGCCAAAGCTTTCTGTTTTGCAAACAATTCCTTTTTCTCCCTGTCCCATTTCTCCTCCTTTGCAGCCATCTCCATCCTGAAGCGTTCTTGTATTTCTTTACGCTCGCTTGCCCAGATAATCTCCTTGGTTCTGAATTCTGTCTTCATGTGGTTTAGTAGTTGTTTATCAATGCCATGCTCCTTTTGAGACATTTCTTTGCTGAATTGCTCTCGGATAGCATTCTTCTCACGTTCCTTCAAGATGCATTTTTCCTCCAACAACTTTACATTACACAGGTGAGTCTCCTCCATCGTCTGGAACTCATTCTCTGCTGTTCTTAGACGTTCTGACATGTCTTTAATATTCTGCTCTGCAACACAGAGCTTTTCAGCCAAAGATTGGTGTTCTCTGATCAGTTCTCTTTTCTCTTTGTCCCAGTTCTCTTCCTTTGTCGTTATCTCTGCCCTAAAGCACTGTTCGATATCCTTACGATGATTTTCCCAAATATTCTCCTTGTTTCTGAATTCTGTTGTGATGTGGTTCAGCTGTGACTGCAGTTGTTTATCAAAGATACGCTCCTTTTCGGCTATCTGTTCCCTGAATTGCTCTTGGACAGCATCCTGGCTGCATTTCATCAAGATGCATTTTTCCTCCAGCATCGTTTGGTTTAAGAGGTGAGTCTGTTGCATAGCCTGAAAGTCATTCTCTACGGTTCTCAGATGTTCCTCCAATTCTTTGATCTTCTGCTCTGCAACACTGAGCTTTCCAGCCAAGGCTTCTTGTTCTCCGATCAGTTCTCCTTTCTCCTCGTCCCAATTCTCCTCCTTTAGAGCCATCTCTATCCTGAAGCACTCTTGTATTTCCTTCCGCTCGTTTGTCCAAATAATTTCCTTGGTTCTGTATTCTGTTGTGATCTGGCTCAGCTGTGATTGGAGTTGTTTGTCAAAGCCATAGTCCTTTTGAGCCATGTGTTCCCTGAAGAGCTCTCGGATAACATTCTTATCACGTTCCATCAAGTTGCATTTTTCTTCAGTCACGTTTTGATTTAAGGATTCAGTCTTTTGCGTTGATTGAGACAATGATATATTATTCCCTGCTGTTTTCAGATGGTTCTCCCAGAAGTTTAAAATCTTTTGCTCTGCATTGTGGAGCTTTCCAGACAAATCTTGCTGTTCTCCATTCAGTTCCCATTTCTCCTCCTTTGCAGCCATCTCTACCCTGAAGCCCTCATTACGCTCATTTGCCCAAGGAATCTCCTTGGTTCTGAATTCTGTTTTGATGTGGTTCAGCTGTGATTGTAGTCTTTTATCCATCAGCTTCCTTTGAAACATTTGTTCCCTGAAGTGCTCTCGGATAGCAGCATCTTTATCACGTTCCATCAAGTTGCATTTCTCCCCCAACACCTTTTTGTTTAAAAGGTTTGTCTGTTCACCTGCCTGGATCTCATTCACTGCTATTCTCACACGTTCCTCCATGTCTTTAATCTTCTGCTCAGCAACACAGAGATTTCCAGACAGAACTTGCTGTTCTCCAATCAGTTCCTTTTTCTCCTTTGCAGCGATCCCGGTCCTGAAACACTCTTGGATAAACTCCAAGTCAAAGTTCTTGGAGTTAAACTTCAATTGCTCCTTAACGGCTACGGTATATGCTGACGTCTTGTTTAGACTTTGCTGCTGTACCAAAGACATACTCTCTATCAAAGATCTCGTACTGAGCCATATAACGCAAACTCATATGGTACTGTTCTTTGTGGCGTCACAGACTTACGTGGCATATACACTAAAGCTGATTGGTTTATTACTGGCCAATCAGCGAAGCTAGTGCAACTTGCCATTTGATTATATATTGACAAAACCCATTTATATCATTTATATAACACCTCAGATCTATTAGAACAGGGATGCCCAAATCTACCAGTAGATCACAAAGGCTGTGCAGGCAGACCAAAAATCACACCTGTGTGAAGGGAGGGGCACTCTTATCATAGTACATCATCCATTCTTTGTCAATGGGAATTTAATCTTTGTGTAGGACAGAAATAGCCGATCTGATCGTCTACATGACTGTGCAGACTGTGCACCCTAACCTGACTCTGCCAGATTGCGGTAGTGGCTATGTGCACCCCAGAAAGTAGTTTGATTCAATATATTTAGAATATATTAGTATTTGATATTCATTTGATTAGCGGATTCAAATGTTATCAACCAGTCCAGTAGGTTCTACTGGAGCAGAGACGTTGTCAGCCATTGTCCCATACTAACTCTAACCTCAGTCTTAACCGGCCATGTAAGTAAACAAAGTTAATTTCTTATATAGCACAGTTTCACAATGTTTCCGTTCGGTGGTAGTCATTTCACTTCCGTGTTTCCTAATCGCAGGCAGTAGGCTCCAGTAAGGCCTGCTGCCTACTGGATGGTTTAGTAACCTACTGGTGATTATGGGGTGATGACGTTCAAAGCGGGTGATTTGATCAAACATGTCCCCTTCCTGTATAAGCTCATTAACTTCAACCCCCATGTTAACAATTGAAAACACACATTCTGCTTGTAGTCTGATATCATCATTCCAATGCATAAGGTGCCCTTTATTTCATTCCTTCTACACTAAAAATCCAGATTTCTACCAGTTAAATAATAATTCTTACCTCAATTGTTAAGTTATACACAAACTACAATGAATAACAAAATATATTTCATCTTTAATTACATTACAGGGTCAATACATAACTATTATGTCTATTGCAATGTCCAAACTACAAGGATAACATTGGCAGCACGTCTAGTGTTTAAACTTTTGTTGCTTCAAATAACACGAGTGATAACACTCAAATGTCTCAGTGGAAGGCGTGAATCAAGTTTGCGTCCTGCCATGCCTATGCTCGGACCGTCGGACGCAAACTACATTCACCAGATTCGCCTTGTGGAAGAGCAGGGGGAACACCTCTCGGATTGCAACCACTGCAGGTGTGTACTGCAGTGATCAAAAGAACAATAATTTTATATTCTCTAATCGTGTAGACTTCTAAATTAAGTAAGCAGATGTTTAACAATAATGTAACTCTTGAGAGCGTAACATTTTCTTGAGAGTGTAACATTTTCATTTTACACTCAAGAGTTAAAGATCTAAGAAGGGTCCATTTGGTTACCATAAAACTCCATTTAGCTGCAGACCACCTGGAACCACCCCAAGGACCACTGGTGGTCCCCGGACCACTGGTTGAAAACCACAGGTGTATTGTATTAACCTGCTGTCCCATACAGATTGGTTAAAATAATATTTAAATCCCGGATTGTAACATTTGTAAGTATGCATTATTATTTTAGTGTAATTAGAAAATTACACTCATGAGCCCTATCATGGGATCACAGATCTAATCTAGATAACTGTACTGTATATCGTTTACATATTTGTCCATCTCGTCTCCACATGTCCATCCTACAGCATCATATGCCCAGATGATATTGGCGCAGCAGAGGTTGAGTTCCATATGAAGTACTCTTTCGACTGAAGTTCTCGAGCTGCAGATAGGAAATGTTTTATATTTATTTTTCAAAACATTAACTAACATAGACAAGGGTGATTCAATTTGAAAACATAATACAGACTTGACACTTACATGTTACAATGCGAGGTTTGGCAGAAGAGTACACCTGCACTGAATGCTGGTCCACACAGCAGCCAGACAGGGTCAAATCAGGCACTTTGAAGTATAACTGGAAAACAAGGATGGTTGGCAGAGTTACACTACGCACACTACATGCATTGACTTCAGCAGTTGAGCTTGTATGTTCACAGATGCTAAAAATGTTGATTAAACAAACTTTCACAACTCCAAAGCTTCACAACACAAGTGATGTTAAAGACAGACTATTTAATAGATATCACGAGGTGTGTAAGAAAGCGTGGTGGATTAACAACACTGTTGTGGCAAACTGAAGCTTTAGTAATAATACTTTTCAATTATTAAGCACCTTTTTATGGTGCCAGACTACCATCTCGTTACCATTTTATGCATAGGTTGTAAAGGGAAATTGCCACAACAGTAGATTAATAAAGTAGAACCAACGAATCATGTTATTTCTTTGTTTTATTTTCATTGTTGCTAAAATAATAAGTAATAAATAATAAATAAGGGTATGTGGTGGCCAGGAGATGTATTAGTTATAAGCGTTGTGTATCATAATGGCCTGCCCTGGGTGAATAACAAGCTATTAATAACCATTGTTTTTAATCCTTTGCATTTACCCATCCTAACTATTAGGAGCAGTGGGTGTTATAAATGCGGTGGGGTTAAATGCCTTGCTCAGGGACACTGACACTAGGCTCAGTGCACAGATGGAGTCCTGGGAGGCGAACTACGTACTTTGATGTAAGCTGTAAGTTCGGTGCACAGCGGGTCTGTAGGTCCTGGGAGCTGCCCTGTGAAGCCGATGCTACCCTCCATTGTGACCTCACGACATTTAGGAAACTTTTGTCCTGGAAAGCAACGGACAAAATTCAGTCATTAATTTTCAGTCCAAATACTTCATGTACATTGAGCTAAGTAAGTGAGTCTATTTCCGTTTCATTGCGCTAGACCTCTGGGAGATAGAATGCTGACGTGGAGTGCAACACCTGTATTTAGCTCCCAGTACTTAGCATACAACATCAAGCCATGTTACTCATACGCTGAGTTGGCCGAGTATGAGTCATTATTAGAACTTTTATGACATGACACATCATTAAACCAATTATTTGACTAAAATTCAATTTGATTAATTTAATGTTGATCAATTGATTCTTTGATTGTTTCGCACCTAATTGAGACTTTAAATTAAGGTTTAGATGGATGCTGTGCAGCAAAAAACCTACCGAGGACCCAAACCAACAGGTTCTTCTCCTTGGACACCTCCAACTGCCCAGAGCTTACCTTCACATCTACACTACCCATCTGATCCCTGGAAGGAGACAGAGACCACACTGTACATGTCATAACTCATCATTCACACTGCAGCAATCAACATTACTCACCTTTATAATGCAAGGTTTTTTTTGCAATGCCTGCCATTTCAAACCAACTGTTTTGTGTCTACAGAGGAAGAGATTAACTATGTATTTTCTATTTTTGGTTGTCTAGTGTAGTTCTTCTGAAACTAAATAACCTTTTCATCTACAGTGCCCCCTGAATTACATACAGGGGTACCGTATAGCGCCTTCATATTACGGCATGCAAATGAAAACTCTTTTCCCCTAAGATACAGTATGTCACGAGAATAGAGGACCTCTACATAACTATCTATAGGCAAAAGTTATGGTTTGTAGCTTTTACACCTTTCAGATGTAAAAAAAAAAAAAGCTGACAAAAACGTGACTACATCAAGATGTTAATGAGGTTTAAAAATATCATGATTCATAATGAATAATGGATGATACATTATGTCTAGCGGCCCTCCTACTGTTGGTTACCTATTAAAGAAGGGCAGGTGTGCTTCACAGTACTCAAAGCTATTCTTCACACTCTCATGAAGTTTGAGCGTTACTGACAAGCGCAGCTGGTTATCATCTTCTTTCAGTTGATAGGAACCGAGGATGGGCGGTACGGGGACCTAAAAAGACAAATATGAATCAGAGTCAATTAGAGAGGGCTGTCCTCGATTTCATAAATTCGACTAATTTCAAATTTGTAAAATTGTGTACATTGTATATAGCGTTCACAAGAAGACGGGCATAGAAACCAACTAATCCACTAACAAAGTCTCGGTCAACCAAGACCAAACTGACCGATTCAGCCGCCATAGGAATCATGTTTACTACAGTACCTGTGATGTGTAACTGCACAGTCTGAAGGGCTCCAGAGGTGGTGAGAAAGGGAACTTGTAAGGGCCAGAGAAAGCAGAGCTGTCGCAGTTATCCACGCTGCTGGCAGTGAGAATGCTGGCATCCAATGATGTCACACAGGGGTGGATCTGGATATCTTGTAGCGGTGAGCCATTTGGTGGCAGAGTGAGTGTCACCGTCACGTTTGGCATCACACCCTCAACTTCACACTGAGGACGACCAAAGGACAAAATAAAGTACATTAAGAGAATAAAGTATACAGAATACAAGAATAGTTTATACTCTTCTAAGTGAAGTGCTCCTGAACTTTTTTTTATCTAATCTTTTGTGTTTTTATATTTAAACGAGAGTAAGAGAAAAGACAATGCAGTTACTTCATTATTCGTCATTGTTGTCCTAATAACGGTTAATTGTTTGAAAATCACATAATCAAAATTATGTTTTGCGAGTGACACCATCATTGAACAGAGTATAAGCATCACACGGTGTGCTTAGTGCTTACTTTGCAAGTCACAGTTCCATAGACGTCCCAGAGGTCCTGTCTATTCCGATTTCCATACTGCATGGAACGGACTATCTCTACCAGTGTCACGTTCACCACAGCTCGACCCTTGTGTAGCCCCGTCTTCCAGGCCGGCTGCTTCTGGGTCCCAGCAGGCGCTGGCACCGCCGATGTAGCAGGGCCCCCCGCCTGGGGGACATCCAGTGGGGTGCCAAGTGGACAAACCTGCAGAAGGACTGAGGGCATCATAGCCAGACGAGATGCAAGCCCCTCACTGTCAGGTTTAGTCCCCGGGCCACAGAGAAATGTCTGTAAGCCGGCCAGCAGAGTGAGGCCCTGAGAGACAGAGAGCAGGCTGGATAGAGGTGGCCGGGGCTCTGCGGGGGCCTCTACCAGAGGCAGACAAGCAAGGATGAGTGGCCCTTGTGAAATGGCCAACACTGGCCAGAGGATTCCCCTTCCCGGCCGCTCCACGTGCAGCTCCAGAGCTGGTGAGCGCTGATGGTGGAGGCAGTCATCTCTCGAAGCTACAAAAGGTTTGTCTAAGTCCACCAAACCCAGCTCGGTTAACAGGAGCTGGAGCACAATGCTGTCTTCTGGAACTGTCACGTGCAAGGAACCTGCCAGAGACTTTGCGCGGTGCTCAACTGTAGGGAACCTCCTGTGGGATAACATTATTTTACAATGATTTGAATATAACCAGAAAATTATCAAAAAGCAATAAAACAGGGTAGTGGATGACAAACTTTTGGTCAATGTCTATAGTGCGGAAAAGAAAGGGGGAAGTGAACGGTTTGACAGCAGTAGAAATCAAAGCTACAAACCTTGAGAAACGAACAGACACATTTTCTCCCTTCTCGTGAGAAATAATCCATAATGCACGTAGACTCATTTGGTCGGAAACACTTACTTCAACTGATCACTAAAGTCTGCGCTCACTGCTTAACAGTAACGTATTCTCATGCTGTCAAATGTTAATATAAGGAGACAAGACATGTTTTTATAGCATGTTTTTGCTTCAGTAGCTACTTCCTATTGTTTCATGTGACAGCCAGAGCCAATCAGGTGACTTGTGCGCATGTGTGTTTGCGATTAGCTCTTGCTGCGTTTCCGACACGACGGAGAGTAGGAATTCTATTCTAAAAACAGTTTAATCAACCTATGCATGGCGATGTACTAGTAATTAAGTTATTTTCGTTATTCTCAGTTTCAGGACTACAAAGTTGCATTATATAGCTAGTAGCTACAGTTACTGTTACTGTAAGTTTGCACAACTTTACATCATTACATGACTGTAACAGTTTCTAAACATTTTCAGTTGGCTGCTGTGCAAACAGTTCGCTTCTGGGCATGTAGAAATTCCCACGTGTCTTACATTATTATTATTATTATTATTATTATTATTATTATTATTATTATTATTATTATTATTATTATTATTATTATTATTATTATTATTATTCCAAGTATGGGTAACTCAGACACTACGTCCGTTCCAATGTTGAGCAATTGCAAATTCCCACTTCCCGAGAGATGTTGAACGCAGCACATCCCCACCCTTTTCCCCATACAGGAAGCGGGGTCGCTAACTAGCTGCTGGATCTATGCTGTCAACAAAGGGCAACACTGCAGGGAAAGCAGCAAATCTATCGGGAGGTCGGCAGTGTTGCCGATTCACCATCCCTCAAGTCTAAACAGCATCTCCCTGCTGCGTTGCTAGCCGACGATTGAACATGGCAACTACAGCTCAGCTGTTCGAGGTGAAATGACTGGTGCATTGAAGTGCTGTGTTAGCTGGGTAGCTAGGTGGCTAATTCTCGTTAGCTTCATGTCTCAGCCAGGATACATGAATAATGTCACTCTGACTACTATAGTACAGACTGGGCAAGGTTGTTTGTGCAGTGTGGAGAGAGATGAATGAGAAAATGACCTGCAGATACATTATTGTTGGCCGTAGAATTTGCATCACGCAGCTCAATTAATAACGTAGCACTGCTATATTTATGATTTGTGATGTTAGCTAACGTTAGAATGAGTGTACAGTAGGTTATTTAATCTGAAAGGTGTGGGTAATAGTACAGTTCAAAGTGAGCAACATAAAGAAAATCCGGTTTAAAGGTCGCTTATTGCTTATGTGGTTGTGGTGTTGTGTTGTTTTTTTGCATGGCAGTTTTGTACATCTGTTTACTTGGCACTTGCCTCCCCTCCAGGAGCCTTTTGATGCAGATGAGTACATTGAGAGGTTGGCATGGAGAACACCTGGAGGAGGTTCCAAAGGAGGTGCCGAGGCCTTTGATCCTAAAAGGTAGGCTAGTGTTGTTTACACCACTAGACAGTGGTTCTCAATGGGGTCCGGCGGCGACACCACCAAGCCAGGGGTTCTTTAGTGGGTTCCAGCGGGTCCCCAGCTAAATGTGATATATTTATAGCAAGCAAATAGACAGACCTTATTACAGGTCTGTAAATCTGACAGTGTACACATTTCTTCTCCAAGTGGTGCCCGTGTCCTAATCATTTGACTATGCATAAAGTTTTAGAATGCCACTGATTTACACCCACCACTCATAGATCTGTCTAATTTTCCTATGGATGGCAGTGTAGCAAAAGCAATCCAACTGATAGGCACAGTGGCATGGATGTATTGAGTGGCTACCATGTCCTGCCTCGACTTATGAAGCACCCACTGAAAAAACATAATGTTATTGTTTACTATCAGAAAATGGTGTTGATAGTGCATTTATCCAAAGTACTTTTTATGTGCATTACATTCACCATACATACGCGCGCACATGCACACCAATGGCACAGGAAAACATGCAAGACTCAGTTAAGCCCTAACCACACCAAAGGGTCGAGACGGACCCATGTTCCTGCGGTGCGATATGTCTTGTTGCACCATGCAACTTCTTGCAACCCTTTGGCCCCAAGGAGTTGCACAGTGGCCCTTTGGTATGATAAGCGCTTTAGGGTTCAGTGTCAACAGCACTTTGACACTAACCCAGGGAGAGTAGTCACAATCATTGTTCATTGTTACAGATTATTAGTAATTATTTCTATGCCACTTTATTTGTGATATATCTATTTGTGATATAGCCCCGTTCTGAACCTCACCCTCCAGTATTATCTCTGAGATTAGGTCCTGCATTACCCGATCCCGGCAGAGGTAGACTCCATCCAAATGTAGTGAAGATCACCTTTTTCACAACATCGTATACAAAAAGTAAAGGTCTGGCTGGAAAGGTACATTTTTACGACAGGGTTAAAAAAATATTAATTACATTTCTTATTTAGTCAGCCTGTTCCATTTTTCTCCCATTCAACCTGGAAGACCCCCCAACGGCAGTTGGCACTTGGCAGTACTGCTCCCGATTCTGCTACAATGGGAAAAAATGGCACAGGCTGTCTGACTAAATAACCAATTTAAGTGTTTGTTTTACCCCATTGTAAAACAAATTATTTTCCGGTGAAACCTCAAAAATCTATGTGTCTGGGACTACCTTTACTTTTTCTATACGATGTTGCGAAAAAGAACACTAGTCTGCCGGGATAGGGTAACGCGTGTCCTCATCTCAGAGCTAATGATGATTGTGATACATATCTAAAGATAACGTTACATTTAATAATATACACAAACATACAATTCACAGAAACAAAATACATCCCATGTTGTGTCTCTATGACATAATTTCTTAAATACAAAAGATATTATGATAAAAATGTTATTATTTTTATTATTACTTTTGTGATAAAATTATCACATAAGAAATTGTCGATTGATACAGCCCTATTTAGGAACCCACTCTCTGTGGAGATTGTTTTAGCACAATTGTGTGATTGAAGCAATAACAAAATGGCTAGTTGATTGGGTTTTATATCCTAGTTGCACTCACAATTAATTCTGAGAAATATCAGCCAGTATTTATAATCTGTATTATGTATTATATTCTGGAATACAATTCCAGAATATGGGATGGGATCTCAGACTATAGTCTGAGAACATTTTTGGGGCGTGAGCGTGACTGATTTATGGACCAATACTACATTTCTTTCTGTTTTGGAGAGAGAGAGATTGCTGGGTTTGAGGTTGACAGGAATCATTCTGCATTGTTGGAATAAAGTTTGAGTTGTGTGGTGAGAATGTTTCTTGGTGGTCTTATGTTTACATTTGGTAGCCAACTTCCATCCATCCATCCTTTCTTAATACTTTCTTAATCACAAATACTACACAGTAGGCCCTTGGAAGAACCCCAACTAACTATTATGTCGATCCATGCAGCCTTATCTGCTTCCTCCACAAAACTGTTGCCACAACCTCCTATCAAGCTCTATTTAAACCCTAGTGAAGAGTCAGAGACGACGTATGGAGGCCACCATACTGTGAGTCACCAACCAGGGAACGAGAAGGGAAGAGAGACGTCCTTAATCTGTAGCCAGTGCAGAGGGAATTAGTCAAGAGATTATATACTCATCATTTTAGGATGTTTCCCACTCGGTGAAATGTAGTGCTGACTTAGAACTCTTGCTCGGCCGTCCTGATGGCACTTAAAATGCAGCTGACGAGGCTCCTAGTTTTCAGAGCTTCTTAAGTCTAGGGACCCAGGAATTAAAGCGCCCAGTTACACACCATTCTGTAACTATTAACTGTAAGTGTTGGGTCAGTGGGACAGATTTAACCCTGCTTTCCCCCAATTACTCCTCCAGACTTAACATGTACATGCATTTGTTTTGTGTTTTACATGACGTTTGTCATGGATCTTAGTTTACTTGATCTGATTTCTGCATTTAACCCAACCCAATGAGTAGTGAGCAGCGCTTGATGACAACTCCAGTTGAATTTCCAGAACTTTAGTCAAGGGCATGGCCAGGAGTATGTACTATACCTAGCATGCATGTCCTTTGGTGTGTGGGGGGGGGATCAGAGTACCCAGAGGAATCCCAACCCAAACACGAGGTGTCCATAGTCCATACAGATCTCACCAGGGTTCAAACACAGGACCTTCTTGCAGTGAAGCAGTGTGTGTCTGTGTGCGTGCGCGCACACGTGACAATTTTGGATGATTTTTGCCTATAACGACATGTTTTTTCTGTTTTTTCCTCCACATTGACAGGCTGCTGGAGGAGTTTGAGAATCACATAGAAGAGCTGAAGCAACTGGACGAGAAGATCCAGCGCCGTGTGGAGAAGCTTGAACATCAGTGTCACCGCGAGGCTAAGGAATTTGCACATAAAGTACAAGACCTACAGAGGAGCAATCAGGTGAGGTGGATGGATAATGTACCGTAGATATCTTCCGACCTTCGCATCTCCTTGAGATGATTTTTCTCCTTGCTCTTAACGAAACTTCTCTTTGATGGAGAAAAACGATGGAGCTAGCTCAAAAAATAATTGCTCTCAACTTCTTTACACCTGTTAACCTGTGATGTGACGATAAAGTTTATTCTGAATCGGATTCTAACGTCTCGTTTACAATCCGTGCAAATCCTTGTACTGTGCGGCACTGCCGCCACGCACATCATGTTTGCTTTCACTTTGTCGGCCATCCTGTCACTTGATCTTTATGCACAAGACACTACTTTACAAACGGTCATGCTCTGTGTCCCCTCAGGTGGCCTTTCAGCATTTCCAGGAACTGGACGAGCACATCAGCTATGTGGCCACCAAAGTGTGTCACCTGGGAGACCAGCTGGAGGGAGTGAACACGCCTCGACAGAGGGCCGTGGAGGCTCAGCGCCTCATGACCTACTTCAATGAGTTTTTGGACGGGGAGCTTCGCAGCGACGTGTTCAACAATCCCGAGAAGGTTAGAACGCTGCACTACACACACACCTTACTGTCCTACCATCCGTCCACCGCCAGGGGTGCCTTGTTTGTTTTGTTGCAGAGGCCCCGCTGTGATTGTTACCGTAGGTGAAACGCACGTGAACAGGATTATAATGGCAATGATCCACATTAATTTGCCAAGTTCATCCCTTTAGTTGGATCCCTCGGCTAATTTGGATTAATAAACTGTCAGTTGCTTTCAAAGTTTCTGATAATAGCTGGCTGATTGACTAGCATGGGTGTCAACATGCTCATGTCAAGCCTAATTGCATTAATTGTAGAGTCGCCGCGAGCCTGTTGCTCTCAACCTACAGTTTTAATGTCACATTAAAGACGAGGCACCCCAATGTGCATCTCTGCTAAATGCAGGCCAAGTTTATATTGGACAAATTACCCTTCTGTTGTTGACCCCTAAAAGCATTGACGTTGGAATATTGTAATTGGTTTGCGGAGAAGTTGGGATGCTCCAGATGAATTCCTGCTTGGAGAATCATCGTTGGTGGTGGCGGAGCAGAGCGGGGGGGTGAGGTCAATCCCAGAGACGAGAGCTGTAGATGGGGCTAGGCTTTCGAAGAGGCATGCAGGAATATCTGACCAGATTCTTTTTCCTGAGCATACCTCCAGACGAGGGGGAAAGAGGAAAGCTGCAAGTGAATAGCTGAAGGGGGATGGCTCTGCTAATCCTTCTGAAAGGGAGGGCTGGGCCGCCAGCGTGGAGACAAGTGCTGCTAAACCCTGACTGCAGGGAGACGGCTACATTACTTACATGGGATTTAGCTAATCTTAGCTGGGGGACAGATACTTAGAAAACCTTCGCCGAGCAGAAAGACTGGATCCTCCTCACGGGAGCAGAGTAATGATGTTAGCTGAGGCAGGCATCTGCGGGAACAGAGGAGTTGCGGACGGCGGGCCTTTCGTAGGTCCGGAGCTTTTTCAGCCAGCATGTATGTCATGGGGAGGGAGGGGGGCGTGGGGAGGTTTCTCGACAGGGGCCTCTTTTTTTAGACCGATATCCCTGGCCGGACAGATTATTGAAGGCGATTTACACTCCTGTGGGATTACAGCCTATTCAAAAAAAAAAGCATGCCAATAAAGAGTTGGACGTGCTGCTAAGTCAGGGCTGCTGCTGCCACCACTGCTTCTGCCGATGCCCAGGTGAGCAGCGTCTTCTTGTTATCAGCTCCATGGCCAACATGGGGAGGTGGAGGAGGGCTGCTCTAAGATGATGAATGAGGCGTTTTCCAGTGGCCTGTCTGCTCTGCCTGTTCGGATGTCCACCTCTCAGTGTCACTGTCCACTCATGGTGTCTCTCTCTCTCCTCTCTCCTCTGTTCACCTCGCTCCTCATCAGATTAAGGAGGCGGCTGATATCATTCAGAAGCTGCATCTCATTGCCCAAGAGCTGCCGTTCGACAGGTGAGTCAGGTGTCCTAGAGGCAGAGAAGGTGGAAGTTGAAAGTGCCAATAGCGTGCTGTGCACTAAATCTCCAACTGCTGATCAACCATATTTTGGTGTTGGAATAATAACATTGTAAAAGTTCCTGAAAAATGCATACATTTGTACTGTAGGCTCAAAGATGCAATTGACTGATTTTGTTCTCATTACAGATTTGCAGATGTGAAGGCAAAGATTGCAAGTGAGTTGTATTTCAGCTATAGTCACTAAATCGTCCAGGTCACAAGAAATGAAATAAATAAAAGTGTGTGTGTGTGTGTGTGTGTGTGTGTGTGTGTGTG
>OOFJ01109303.1:25943-36877 GCA_900323375.1 Benthosema glaciale
TGGGGGGGGGGAGGAGGCATGGTGACTTCTATGAACGTACAAAAACACAAGGAACACACGTCAAACCGTTGCCAAATCCTTTAACGGAACAAAAAGGTATGACACAAGACCATGGTTTTAAGTCCCAGGGGAGAGTTGTGATCTGTGCCTCGTTTCTGCCTTGATTGGTAGATGAGGCTCAGGAGGGCAGATGGGTTAATTAATGAATAGCTTTTAAATTATTGTTAGTTTATTCATTTTAAACACTTGTATAGAAACAAATATATAGAATCCTGTGTACACTCAAGTCACACCAAAGTGAGTTCATACATTTGATGTACAAGTTTGCATTACAAAACTGGCAGGTTACATAGTTAGACATGGTGTGTTGTGTGTATTGTATGTACAAATAAAGGCCTGGCCCCAGTAAAAGCCCAGGTAAAGAAAACATATTCAATCTACCTGAGTGATTGGTCTAATTCTGAGGAGACGGTTAATAATGTCTCTAATAACAGCCTGTCTCCAGTTAAGGTCTAGTTCTCCATTTAGAACTTGAATAATGAATAGCTCTATTCTGGTAGTAATCATTGCAACACTGCCGTCGTTTGCGTTCGTTTCCGACGTAATGTTCGTATTTCTATCACTGTTTTGCTGTGGCTTTGTTGTTGTCCATGCAGTTAGCTCATAACATTAGCAGCTGTTGTTGCTTCGAGCTGCGGTCTTAGGGGCCTTTCAAATGGGGAGCGATGAACGCACACATGGTTGCCTGCATCAACGACAGGTCTGCTACAGTGACAACGCAAGCGTAAAAAAAAGCGAAACAGAATCCAGGTCTGGTGAGTCGCGAGCATGTGCTCGAAACGAGCATGCACGCAACAAATTCACGGGGCCGCGCTCACGTAAATACACTTGCGTTGTTGTACCGCGACTGCTCAGCGCAAAAAGGCAGGTCTCATCGAAAATGAACTATAGGCGCGTTATATTGCTTCCCGTTTGAAAGGCCCTTTAGAGTGGCTGCGGTGTGGCCTTGACAGAATTCCGTGGTGCGGGCAGGGCTTAGGAGGCAGCCAATCATGACTAGGTCGCTACTACGTGACTGGCTACACGAGTGGTGCAGTCTCCTAATAAAAACGGCCTGTTGTGTGTTAGGTTTCACCTGGCAAAAAGAAACAAAAGAATCATTAATACAGAGTGTGCTGACAATGAGCACAATTTGAACTATACATTATGTACTTTACTGCAACATTCTTACACAGTAATACGTTATACAGTAGGAGGCACTGTACCATTCTGGGTTTCCAGGAATATCCTGACCTCAGTATGGAGCTCTGGATTATCGGTGCTTTGGAAACTGCCCGCCGATAGGACGGTCAAATTGAATTTTCTGCCCATATGGATAGTTGGCCGATACCAGTAGCCGTCCCTAATTGGCCGTTTTACAGTAGGTTGCGAGAGTTTTGCTCATTTTGCATTTGTCCCAACAGGTGCCTCTGGTGCTGCAGCTGTTCGACACGCTCCACGCCCTCTGCAACCTCCTGGTGGTCGCCCCCGACAACCTGAAGCAGGTCTGCTCGGGCGAGCAGCTGACAAACCTGGACCGGAACCTCTTGCATGCCTTCGTCCAGCTGAGAGTAGACTACCGCTCGGCCCGACTGGGTCGCCACTTCAGTTAATGACCGACTCAGCCGTCCGCTGCCCTCCGTCCAATCACATTGTTGCCCCAAATCCCCCCCCCGTGCTTTCAGACAATGCACCTCAGAGCTCATTTCCCCGCTTCAGAGCATTATTTCATTTTGGATTGTCTCTCAGGCATATGGAACTTTCCAGGATTGCTTTGTCCATTCAACGAGACAAAGGCCGCGGCTTCCTTCAATCTGGGATTTGTGCATTTTTATGTCTAATGTCTATGGACTGAACTTTATTTGTTTTTAAATACTAATCCAACACCAATCCACAGGGTTATAATTTGACCTACTATCAGTAAACGGGCAACATTGATTTCCGTGCTTTTGCCCGTAACACACAAAGAAACAGACTTGTTGTTTTGATTGTGCCAAATATATGAATCTTAAAATGTGGTTGCACTTGTGCACAGGAACAGACTGTAAAGCTGCTGTAAAAGGAAGGTTGTGGCCGTTGTCTTGGGACAGCCACAGACTGTAGACGTCTCAGCCGAGCATGAGATAAGACACATGACCACCTCTTTAACCCCCGACCCCTGACTTCAGAGCGGAGTTCGAGAGGTCACCATCACTACAGAGAACTGTGATGTGAGCCGTAAACACGTCTGAGTCTTCTGAGAACCCCCCCTTGGGAGATTTGGGTGGTCCCAAATTAGGCTGAGATGACTGGTGTGATGGGTCAGTGAATATCTGTCACTGTAATTGCACAGATCAACACCTGCTCATCCAGCGGTGCCTGCACTCCCATGTCCTCCATTGTTGACTGGATCAGCGGCGTTTCTGGGTCAGGGCTCGTTGAAATGCTGGCCCCCGCTGATTAAGGAATCAAACTTGTGTGGAGTTCTTCACACAGGGATTATTGAAGGTTCACTGTCACCGTCTCTGTTCTCAGCATGGAGACCATTCATTTGCCTGAAACCGCGTGCTATGCTAACCTGTTCCCAGTGTACCGCTGTTTACCTTAATCAATGACTCATTAAAAAGATGTGATTCATCACGGTACCTTTTTTTTATTTTTATCCTATCCCTCTCCCTTTTAGAAAACCACCGGGATCCGGAAATTGAAAAGTTCCGCCCCGCTCTCTGGGCGAGTGTCACTTTCAAAGTGAGACGAAACGGGCAACTTCCTTTTCTATGGAAGTCATCAAGTATTCATGGGAATTCTTGCCACCAGAGTAAAGTTCTTTGTGAGTCTTCAGGAAGTGAACAGAGCGGAGGGGATTAGATATCTACTGGTTGATGAAATGTGTGCAGTAGTCATGGACTGAGGCAAGCTGGGGAGATAGAGACGGCTGAGAGCTCCGCTTCAGCTCCGGCTGGCTGCTGTTGTGTAGAAGGTACACACGGCACTGTGCAAAGTCAAACAACATAATTAATTAGGCTAATATTAATATTATCAATGCCACATAAATTCAATTCTACCAGCCCTAATCACAACTGGATAGCTTGTAAAAAATATTTTGTTAGGCCCTGATGCAAACACTGGGCCTTTTCCAAACATTTGAAAACTATTTGTTTTTGCCGTGATTAATGTGTGCAGCACAGGAAGGGGCTGGGGAAGCGAGGCCCGGCCAGGGACGATAACTGGTGTTGAGACGAAGGCAGAGGCACAGTCTGGCCCCAGGGACTCCCAGCCCAGGCAGATGGAAGAGGGGGAGGTATGTGGTGTTTTGCGGGGGGTGTTTGAGCAGGTGGAGGGGATTAGTAATACTGTCAACACTGGATAGCTGGATAAGACTGTCCTCTCTTACTCGTCAACCCGAAACACAGTTGAACGGCTCTTTCATATACACATTCAAACGTGTAATGACACACACACACATACACACAGTCACACACACAGGGGCATCGTCTAGCTGGAGAGGAGAAGCGAACTTGTCTGGGGGTTGAAATGACTGCTGCTGTTTATGTTTCACAACATTCTGTTTGCCTGTAGGCAAAAGTACCAGGCACCAACCTTTGAGTACCATAGTAGTAATTATCATGTACCTCACAACACCTTCAGTACCATAATATAATTAGTTAAGTCATGAACCTAATTGCACAAAACCTGTGCAATGAGGCTGGCTAGTCTGTACGTTACACTGTCCACCAGACTGCTGAAGCAGTCATCTATGTCTAGTCTAGGTTGCCTTGTTAATCCTGCATGTGTGTATGCAGGATTGTGTGAGTATTATGGTATTGAACACTATCATTATGATAGCCGGTTGGTATTATAGGCGTCCGTTTCCCTGTCTGCATGATATAGGCTGCGGTTAGATTTTTTACAGCGTAAAAGTCACACGAATAATTTCTGTTGAGCCTGATTTATACAAAGTATAAATCGCAACATGTGAGGTTTTAGATCGGCTATTTGGTGCACAATAGAAGCATGGGATTACTATTGCAAGTACTTTTTTATCAGTTGGTCAGCTGCAGTTTGCTGATTGCTTACAAGCTGTGACACTTAATAAAATAGTAAAATGATGTTTTAATCTACTGAGCATAGCACCAATATCTCCATATTCCATTCAGAGTGTTCCTCTCTCTGCCTTCCATCCCCACTTGTTGAGCCGTCTGTCTGTCTGTCTCCCCTACAACAGATTACCAAGCATCATTTCCTGTTTGTCCACTCTTTCTACAAAACCTACAAGTCCTCCACCATCCCACAAATCCCTGCTTTCGGCACATCACGCCCCCTGACTAGGCCGGCCCTCCCTCCGCCTCCTGGAGCACTGACAATAAAGCATTACAGCAGTCAATCCATGTCAACAACAGCTTTGCTTAATTCCTGCTAAACACGTTTAAGCTAAATCTTCACCTAATGATGCATAATGATCAGCACTTGCTCTTTAGTCTGCCGGTGGCTTGTATCAATTTCAGTGGTTTATTTTACCCGCCATTAGAAAGATGACTCAGGTGGTCTGGCTACACGACCAGCCAGCCTGGGAGCACTTAACAATACCCTTCCATTTCAATTAGTCGTAATTATCGCTCCCGTTGAAGAGTGCTTTGTATTCATGCTGCACTCAGTTGAGTTTCCGGCGAATAGACTGTTAAAGACTGTTTAATATAGACTGTTAAAGGTGCGTCACATGCATCTGTGTCCCAAAATGACGTTAATTTCACTTTGTGCGATGCAGCTGTTGCCCTAGCCGTGACCTCCTGCCCATATCATGTCGGGGCCAAGATGGCACAGGTGCCATGCCACCTTTGGTCTCGGGCAGCCGGGAGCTACGCCGAGCAGGATGCAAATAGTGCCAACTCTGACTCTCTCTCTCCTCCTCCAGGGCTGCAGTTTGACATTATGAAGGTCTGGTGGTCCGTTGGGGCTAAACGGAGCCCTCCCCTTGATTCATGATGCACTGCCTCCCCTTTGATGATGGCTAAACCAATGTGCTGCTCTTGTTCCTTCCCTGTCCCTTCTCTTCCATAAAAAAAAACTCTATTAATACACTGCCATTGTGGAGCGTTTTCCGGAGCCGTTTCCTGGCTCCGTGCCTCTGCCATGTTCACTCTTGGCCGGGCTGGTCTGTTTGACTGCTCCACAGGAACAGACTGGCACTCTAGCTGAGGACTCCGGGGCCTGCACATGCAACCTACTAAACACGTCTGTGTGTGTGAGGAATCGGACAGCTTCCTCCTCCTTGCAAGAAATCACACGGTACGTTTAGAGAGTACCGCCTTGCAGTACAAAGAAGTGCATCTCTTTCCTTGTATATATATATTATACATACATATGCACTCACACACTTAAACATACTATATGCTGACATGGTACACACAACAATATGCTGCTAAATGGACAGATGCAGTTTAGGTACATGCACAATAAACCTAAAAATAGTCGGTGTATAACATATATTACAGTCACATCAACACAGTCTAGTAGAGCAAGAAACTAGTCCAGGGGATTAACCACTTCCCATTTATAGGCAACATTTTTCAGGAAAACTAAATTGAAAGAGGTTCTGAACACGTGCAGGGAACTCATCCATTAGATTTAGGGATGTCCCATATTATTAGACGATATTTGCGTAAACATGTAATTTCGGAAAATATTATCGTTTTTATAAATTCGGAAATTTGGAAAACCTTACATTTACTGTATGAATGCATCCAGTGGGGCATATATGTTGATATTTGTATTGGAAATTAGGAGTTGGACAATATCCGGATATTGGCAAAAAAGTAAATATCGGTCATCCCTAGTTTCTGTCAGCTCATTGGCCATATTCACACCATTTTGCTGTCATATTGGAGGGTTGACTTATAGCAGTGGTTCTCAAAGTGATGTCCGGGGACAGGGGGTTCCCGGCAATATGAGGAACAGTTTAACCTAAGCTATTGAAAAAACTACAAGCTCACAATGCGTCACATCGTGATGTGTTGTGAGCTTGTACATGGCTATTTTAGAAACATTAGGAAAAATCTTTCAAAATTGTGAAACATAGAATAATTTAGATTTATTTTTAAAAACGACGGTACTCTTATCTTATGGGGGTCCATGGCAGAAAAATATTTTCAGATGGAAGTCCGTGGCCAAATACATTTCAATTTGGGTGACGTCCTTGACATGAAAATGTTTGATAATTAATCGCTAATGTAGAGCAAGAGAGTGTGACGTAAGGGGAAAATGGCCATCATGTGAATATGGTCAGTGGCCCGTCTAACCCACTGATGTTGAGCCAAGCCTTGCATGCTTACCAGAGAGAAACAAATGAGGTCTCTCTCTCTCCCCGCTGAAGATGAAACACTACATCACCAAAGCATGTGCATTTGTCTAATCAAGCTACAGCCTCCGGCTGCATTGAATGTAAATGAATGTCTGTGTGTGAGCGTGTGACTGTGTGTGTGTGACGGTGTGTGCGTGCGTGTGTGAGCCTCCCACTGGCTGGCTGCTTGATGATGAAACTCTGCAGAGAGCGTTGGACACAAGTAGGGGGCACTAGTGTTCCAGTGATGCTGGCGTCCCCTGTGGAGCCCTCTCTTCCTTAGAGCTCCTCACAATGGGGCTCTGCCTGAGGGAGGGGGGGTTGCTTTTTTAGGTTTGTGTGAGCCCGTATCCCTTAATCCCTAGCCATGATTGACAATCATGATTTAGGGTATATGGTGTCCCATTCTAATCCACGAGCAATGATTTCATTTGCATACCTACCGTGCGTGGCCTCATTTTGCAGGAAACGGCTGCCTTTGTAAGTGATACAGAGGGAGAGAGAACTGAAGAGTGTGCGTGCAATTGAGAATAATGCCTAATTTATGCTCCGTCGCACGACAGTGTCGCACGCCGAAAATGGCAGACCTACAAGCTCACAAGGTGTCGCAGCCGTGATGCTGTGTGATCTTGTAGGTCGGCCACTTTTGGTGCGCAACACCGTCGAGTGACAAAGTCTGAATCAGGCTTTAAGAATGAAAGACAGAATGGATGGTAGAATCCAGAAAAATATATTTTTTTTTCTCAAAGGAAGATGATAGCAGTCTCTGTACATTATCAAACCTTCTCTATAGGCAGTGAAATCCTGAGTGTTAGTTTCACAAAAATGCCTAGGTCCATTTTTACACTCCCAAGTTAAACACTCAAGATTTGGCTTGTCCTCTAACACTTTGCCCCTGACACAGAGATTCACAAACAGGCAAGCGTGCCCACTCGCACACAACCATTTTGTATGCACGCATACACAAATGCAAACACAAACTCTCAAGCATAAAAGCAAGTATATGCAGAAATGCAGTGAAACAAGACTTATTTAGAGATGTATGGGAGACACGGCGAGGAACACACAGAGATGCTCCCTCACACGTTGCAAAACTAAATTGGTATTTGCTCATTTTATATCCAAGTCAGGCTTAATTATAATCATGGGAGTTTGGGAGTTACCGTATAATCTCTAGAAGGTATTAAGAATTACCCAGAGCGCACCACAGCAAAAAGAGACAAATAAAAATACGTACAATTATTTCCCAGTCATAACACCCAAGGGAGTCTGAATCAAATAACGCTTCCTGTTTGCTATGCCCGCAGAGAGCGCTCAGCCGTCCCGTTTATCTGCTGTGGAAATGGGACACAAGTGAAGCTCAGGGGTCAGCAGGGTCACACACGGAGAGGTAAAGAACTACTATCTAAACATTAACCTTTATGTTCTATGATAACCGCTAATGATACATATCAACATTTCTGTTGTAGTCTTTTAAAATGAATACTTGTTTTGTGTGCGTGCGTGCATGCGTGTGCGGATTTGTGAAGGGAGAGATGATAACTATATAAAAAGAAAATCACTGATTCATATAAGTGTGTGTGTGTATGTTTGGGGGGGGGGTCCTCAACAATAATATATGATTGTAGCTAAATTTGGAATGACATTCTCATTCTTTAGCTTACCGCACTCTTGTTATTATCAGTACTTGTATCAATCTAATGGCATATTTTACAGTATATGATATTACAGAAAACAAATCATCGTAGGTCAAATTATACTGTTGCAAGATGTCACAGTGTCATTATGTTCTGTCAAACACTGGCTTATAATGAACACATAAAGTCAAAGACTTAACATATATCAGTCATTAGCAATCAATGTTTCAAATTGTTCATATATACAGTGTTATCGTTCCACAAATTCGTATAACAAAGGTGCCATTCAACATGTAAATGTCACAAGGTCATAATCCCCATTTATCTCATTGGAATCCCTGAGACAAAGATACTCAGGTTATCAAGTGCTTACAGTAGAGGGAGTAGATAGCAATGATTTCCCCACCGCCTTGAGTGATCACCAATGTATTTAAGCATCCATCCATTCTGACTGACTGACTGAGCCTGGTCAGGTCCCTGTGACAGAGAACTTCCCTTTGGAGCACTAACAGTCTGATAATCTCCCCTTATCTCTAGTGTGTTTAGTGCCTGGTTAACCACTTAAGCCCTATATACTTAAATATGGCCCATCTGCAAGCTCGCAGCCTGTTGTATGACACGTTATGAGCTTGAAGATCAGATATTTGTGAACAATTTATTATATTTTTGGATTTCTTTTTTTTTTATATATATATATATATATATGTAATTGTCCCATGCCCAAAATAGGGAATCGCGTTTAAAGGAACAGACTCTCTGTTTAATGGGTGTGAGTCCACTCGTCCGCTGTAGGGGAATGACATACATTGTGTAAACTCTTTTACAAAGAGATATGTTATATGCCGGTCAAAAAAGCAATACGTCACCAACCCAATGAGGTGTTATGCCTTATGCGAGTTATTATTATTAACAATACTATTATTTTGTTTTTATTTAGCACAGTATAAAAAACAATACAATAAACATACAAATATAGAAAAGGGAAAGTGCTAGTATGAGTCAAAAAGTGTAACTTGGAATGCAGACTTTGACCTATTTCCAATGCAATTAACATTAATAAATTGATTTCCCTTCTTTGTAAACAAAGATGGAGTGCCATATTTTTTGTACTTTGTCTTGTTTTGTATGTGTCTATGGAGTTAACACTACTCTAATAGACCCCCAGGTGTGGTTATAATATTCAAATATGTCTTCCCTTTGTATGTTTAATTTCTTCCTGAAAGCTGAAAGCTTTTGGGCCCTATTCTAGCCAGTGCCCTTATCTCTAAACTTCTTTGCCTCTTTTACTATTTTCAACATTTTTGAATAATTCAAATATCCAATCTACAAGCTCACAATGTGTCGATGTGTAGATCGGCTAGTTGAACAATTTTAAAATGTTTTTCAAAATAGTAAAAATGGAAAAAAAAGGAAGGCCTGGGCCGTGGCTCAGCGGTCCAGGCACCATGGCTGGTAGACCAGTCTGGCAGTGTGCCGTGGGTTCGACTCCCAAGCCTAACGAGTCCCCACTGCATGTCATGTCACTCATCTCTCTCTCCCCATTTCCTATCAGCCTACTGTCTGTCCCTCTATAAATAATATAAAATGAAGGCAAAAGCCACAAACAATCATTAAAATAAATAAAAAAAGTCAAAAGGCCCAAACATTTTGTGACCCTAACCCCCTTCCCCATTATCTAAGGTGAAAACCAGGTAGACTTAGGGCGCGTTCGGAAATAGTGCACTCAACGCACTGTGCAATGCAAACTAATAGGCGAAGTGCGCTTCTGGTGCGGTATTTCCGAACGCGCCCTTAATGAACTGGTACATAAAAAAAACACTTTCTGTACACATTAAAAATACATGTATTTTGGGGGGTGGGACATCACGCCACTCCATCTTTAAAGTAGCACAAGCAGAACATTGAAGGGTCTGTTCCCACTAGATGTGCGGTGGTCAGTCAACCACAGCACACCCATCCACAGCATAGGTGGTGGCCGAGACCAGGTTACAGACCTGACACGTCCCCAGCATGTCCATTTGGGGGGTGGTGGTGTGATTAATCATCTCTGCCCCACGCCATCTGCAATCTAAAAACTATTTACAAGGCCCGGCCTCTAATTGATTCCTCTCCCACTCCCTCCCTCTCGCTTTATCTCTATACCTCCTTAATTTTGTTATTAAGTGTGCGGGAGAGGCAAGAAGAAACCACCTCTTTTACCCCCATTTTGAGGAATTATACTCTTGTACTTGATCCAGCTAACAGGATTTTCTTAAATTACTTTATAAAAGACCATCTTTTAACTTTCTTCTTTCTCTGCCGATCCATTCATTAGCAGGTCTGCCTCGAGGCCCGCTCACATCAATTTCTTGGGTTAAAGTTACAAAGTTAGGCAGCTCAGCTCGACGCTCAGGGTGGTTTGTGGATGAGAGGGGGAGGTGACTCGGGGTGGAATCGGGGGTGAATTATTAATTTCTGAAGTATTAGAAAAATAAAGAGATTGAATTAAGAGTATTGGTCCTCTGTTATCCAGCATGGCTGCTAGCCTCAGGGACTTTCTGTGGTGGAGGACATTATGCAAATGATCTCTTTCTCATTCTCTCTCCCCCCTCTCTCTCTCTCTATTCTCCTATCTTCCTCTTTCTTCCTCCCTCCCTCCTTCAGTCTCTCTTCTCTCTCTCTCTCTCTCTCACTGCCTCTGTTACAGTCTATCCCTGCTCCCGTATAATCTCTCTCTCTGTGTCATTCTAATCTCCATCAGTCAGTAGAGACAGAAAGAGAATAGTGTCTCCTGACACCAAAGCACTCTCTCTCCTCTCTCTCTCTCCTCTCTCTCGCTCTCTCTCCTCTCTCGCTCTCGCTCTCTCTCTCTCTCTCTCTCTCTCTCTCTCTCTCTCTCTCTCACTTTCTCTCTCTCACTCTCTCTCTCTCGCTCTATGTCACGCTTTGGCATCCTGCCACTT